>JAFVLL020017425.1:0-22808 GCA_021397915.2 Tor tambroides
AAAAAAAAAAAAAAAAAAACGTGTCATGGATTTATTGCATTTTGGGGGAAAAAATAATCTCTTTTTATAATAAATCTTTGAAAATCAAGATCTGGATTAGAATTTTTAATGTTATTATAACCTAAAGATGCTATGTGAAAGTTTGAAACAGAAAATAGTGGTTTTCATCTTGCCACTTTCTTGGTGGCAAGATGAAAGTAAGAATATACATATATTCTTACTTTCATCTTGCCACCAAGAAAGTGGCAAGATGAAAACCACTATATATGTATGTATAAATATATATATATATATTCTTACTTTTATGAAAAATTGGCACAAATAGGGTGAACCTTTCCATTTTAATTAAATTGTGCTCTGGAAATGAGAGAAAACTGATACTTATTTTTATATTACTAATATAACTATTGATTGCCTGTGGGTAGTTTTATATAACCACAATTCACCAACATATATTATGTATATTTTAGACCTGAATCCATTTGCTTATGACATAAAATTCATTTTATTTGCAATGTAGAAAATTTAGTTTGACATGCAAAAACTTTTTAGGCATAAAAAACGTACAAAGACATCAGAGGGCAAAGTCTGCCATCCACATTTAAAACACCAAGGAGTGGGTGGAATAATTGGTGTTGGATGTAAACACATTCCTGCTGGTCTTTATTGTATCAACCATTTCTGTATTCATGAGGTTTTACAATGCAGTGGGGCACTCAGTAATCCGTTATGACACCAAAAGACATTTCTGCACTTTTTCTGCATCATCCTAACTGCTGAACACCCACACAAAACCATTCTGATAGCATGGGGAACACAGCAAGAAATAATTGATATGCTCTGTATGTGTGTTTTTTTCACCCTCAGTTTGACACCTGCCGAGAGCAGCAAACCAGAACGTGATGGCATAATATCTAAATGCATCCCGACAAAGATGGTTCTTTCAGAAAACATGAGGTAGGATAAGGTTACTGATTTCACTGGAGTTTCTATTTTAGTTTTAGAAAAACAAAATATTTTAAATATTTAATAAATCTGTGTTCTTGAGTCTGTCTGTGTTCTTGAATCATGTCAACTGAATCTAGTAAGTAGGAAAATGAATGCAACCTAAATGAATGGCAAAATGTTTATTTACATCCATCCATCCATCTGTATATTTTTTTTATCGTTATATCTATCCATCAATTCATCCGAATATTGTCTTATCATTCTATCATCCATCCTTTCATCCATCATCCATCTGTCTGTATATTGTCCTATCATTCCATCCATCATCCATCTATCTGTATATTGTTCTGTTGTTCCATCCATCCATATACTGTCCTATGATCCTATCCATCTATCTATCGATCTGTATATTATTCTGTTGTTCCATCCATTCTTCCATCCATCCATCCAACTGTATATTTTTTTTATCATTCCATCCATTCATCCATCCATCCATATATTGCCCTATCATTCTAGTCATCCATCCATCCATCTGTATATTGTCCTATCATTCTATCCATCCATCCATCTTTCCATCTGTATGTTGTTCTGTTGTTTCATCCATTCATCCATCCAAAAATCTGTATATTATCCTATCCTCTCCTATCCATCCATCCATCCATCCATCCATCCATCCATCCATCCATCCATCAATCAATCTGTATATTATCCTATCCATCCATCCATCCATCCATCCATCTATATGTATATTGTTCTGTTGTTCCATCCGTCCATCCATCCGTCTGTATATTATCCTATCCTTCCATCCTTCCATCTATCTGTATATTGTACTGTTGTTCCGTCCATCCATCCATCCATCCGTATATTATCCTATCTATTCATCCATCCATCCATCTATATGTATATTGTTCTGTTGTTCCATCCATCCATCTGTATATTATCCTATCCATCTATCCATTCATCCATCGTTCCATCTATCTGTACATTGTTCTCTTGTTCTGTCCATCTATCCATCTGTATGTTGTTCTGTTTTTTCATCCATTTATCCATCCAAAAATCTGTATATTATCCTATCCATCCATCCATCAATCTGTATATTACCCTATCCATCCATCCATCCATCCATCTGTATATTATCCTATCCATCTATCCATCCATCCATCCTTCCATCTATCTGTACATTGTTCTCTTGTTCTATCCATCCATCCATCCATCCATCCATCCATCCGTATATTGTCTTATCATTCTATCTATCTGTATATCGTTCTGTTGTTTCATCCATTCATCCATCCATCCATCCATCTGTATATTATCCTATCCATCTATCCATCCATCCATCCATCTTTCCATCTATCTGTATATTGTTCTGTTGTTCCATCCATCCATCCATCCATCCATCCGTATATTGTCCTATTACTCTACTTATCCGTTCATCTGTAGTATATTGTTCTATTTTTCTGTCATCCACCAATCCATATATTATCCTATATCCTGCCATCCATCCATATTGTATATTGTTCTATTGTTCTATCTATCCATATACTGTTCTTTCCTTCTATCCATCCATCTGTAAACTGTTCCATTCTTCCATTTATATAACATTGTTGCGAGGGCACTAGCTTTTGGAACTTACCTGTTTGATTATTACAACGAGAAATTAATAAATCTGAATCTGATAAATCTGAACCTAATGTTACTCATCAGATATCCTCTAACAAAATGGATGAGTCAGAAGAACTCTCTCCTCTTGTCCTCTTTCTCGTTAGAGACCTTGGCAAATCTGTTTTACATTACGTTTCTGTTTAGCATTAAACATTTATGCTCCCCACTAATTCTTTGTAAGTCCTTCATAGGCTACAAAAGAGCTGCTATGTAATCATCTCTACTGCAGTTTGCTTAAATCCCGTCTCTAAACCATCTGCTCCATTTACTCAAGCATAATAAAGGATTATGGCACTGGATTATGGGGGTCTTGTTAACAAACCATGATACTACAGAGAAGGCTTAGATAAACATGTATAGCTGAATTTTACGATGCAAGACTGGAGTTCTGGACCTCTGCTCATATGGTCCTCTTTTACGATTCACATCACTCTTGGTCTGAAGTCAAAAAATGTTGGCGCTAATAACTCAGAGATGATGCAGGAGAGAAGCAGTGTGGGGGAAGAAGGCCAAACACCTGGCACACAGAGAGAAATAGAAAGAGAGAGAGAGGCACTAATGGGATATTAATAAGTCCTTTATGAGGCTGAAACTACATTACTGTGCTGGCAACAATGTCCACTATTATGAAAGCAGAGCTGAGGTGTGTTTAAATTGACTTTTTTTAAAAATCATCTGTGAACTATATTGTGCAAATCACAAAGAAGCAAAATGATGTGCTTGAACATTTACGAATGCCATTGTGCTGTAGAGAAAATTGCTGCTGTCATTATGTGCCAGTTCAAATGTAATGGGTCAGAAGCCATTGGCAAGTCAGTTGTGAAGCAAATATTTCGTGTTTGTTTTACTCTTCAGGCAGATCGATGTACAAACAAATGGATGGACACATATTTGGCAAAACTCCATAATGAAATGAAGGGGTCCAGTAACATAATCCATGTACAGCGGCCCCAAAGGGTATTTGGACACTTAAGCCAATGTAACATTTATATGGGCACTTTTATTTCTTAGGGTTGATGATTATTAAAAACAGATTTCATTCTTTTTGTTACATGAAGGCAGAGGTGTAAAAAGTACTCAAATTTTACAGATACTGGATACTACAGGTGACTGAAGTGCCCAAATACTTTTTTAACACTTGAATACATAAAACAAAGCAAGGTGGGACATTCTTAGAGTAAAGTGAAAGAAATTTGTATTTTTATCTGTCGATAGCAGCAACCTCATAGTTTCATACCCAAATTCTGCCAATGAAAAGCTGTAGTTTATGTTTTTGGGTGCTTTCTAAATCCCTGTGATCACAGTGTTGACAGGCAGCTCTTTCACATTCCTTGCTGTGCTTAAAGGATCTTTTCAGCTTCTTTTACACCTTGAACCACTGTTGTTGATGCTCAAGGACATTTGCATCTGACGTTGCCATCCTTGGCCTGATGAACCAGCACCATTCATAGCTTCCCTTCACAAGTTTTTTTTCTTCACCATTTTTCATTACCATTTCAGCCATTTATCAGAGTAAATATTGAATAAACATCATTTTAAAAAAGACCCCAGGAGTGGGGAAAAAAACACCTTTTGTGTGGCACACGTCATTTTTGACAGATTCGTGAACTGAAATTTGGGTCCAAACAGATTTGGTAGCCTTGGGAAATATTGTAGGTTTTACAGGTCAAATTATTATATTTTAACGTAACAATAATCACAAAAATTACATGCACAAGGACTTTGTAATTCTGGATTTTAATCACGTTTTCTCAAACTGTGTATTATTATTTTAAATGCATATATGCATTTAAATGGCAAGAGACCAGGACAATGGAAATATATTATAAGATATAAGGGAATGTTATAATTGGGATGCGAGGGGTGTAATGTGTGTCAGGCAGGTGGGAGTTCAACTGTATTACCTTGGATTTCTTTGTTCCTCTCTTTCGTACTCCATCTCTTTCACGTATGAAGACATGACTCACTGATAACTCTGAATGAAGGACAGTGCTTATAAACCATCCGTCCCTCATCAGAACAGCTGAGAAGCTGTGCCTCTTTTCACATTTTGGAGTATACAGTACATACATATACTTACATATTACGTGACAGCCCTTTGTACTTGTGGGACATTGGCATCTGAAGAAAAAGTATAAAGTTTAAAGTCTGTTTTTGGTGTGTCTGAGCAGAAGGCAGTTTGTAGTGCTTGGACCCCCCTCCAGGGGAGAGAAACCTGTGACACCAGCGTTTGAAGACCATGACATCCAACATTTCTTTCTTTCTCTGCCTGGTGCTGGTGTCTTGTGGTTCGACTGCAGTCATCACTGGGGTGAGTGACCCTTACAACTTCAAGAGCCAAATGGATTGAAAACTATAGAACCATAATTTTTAAAATTATTATTATTGATGGTGTTGTATTTGATTGAATGATTGAATTATACATTTCATTTGCATCTTTGTGCCAGTTGTGTAAGTTTTTCTGTTGACTTTTTTTTCCACCATAGCATTATGTAGAACAAATCATAGTATATTTATTGTCTTCAATATGGCACTGTCATATACATATATATATATATATATATATATATATATATATATATAGTTCTGCTCATAAGTTTAAATACTCCTTGCAGAGTATGCAAGATGTTAACAATTTTAACAAAAGAGGCATGCATAAAATTGCTTATTTTTTATTTAGCATTGTCCTGAATAAGCTGTTTCACATAGCAATAAGCATGTAAATATACATATTATATAATTCATTTATTTTATATTGATTTATTTGTTTGCTTTTGATTTGTAACTGGTTCAGGAACAATACAGACTGAGGATACATATTAAAAAAATAAACGTTGTGTTATTTTAATTCTTTTATTTTTATTGTTTGTTTTTTTTAATCTATGCGAGTAGGTAAGCCATTTATTTCTATCAAGCCTCAACAAAAGTTTTAACGTTAATTGTAATACATAAATAGAAAAATGAAAAATGCATGGCAGATTAATTTATAAAAGGCACAAAACAATCTTTTTAAAACCTTGACTGCTTCAATAAACATTTCTTAATATAAATTTGGCCAAAATCTTTTGGCCATTAAAGGGATAGTCCCACCAAAAATGAAAATTCCCTCAAATTTAGTCACCCTCATGTCATTCCAAACCTGTATGTATTTCTTTTTGTCTGCAGAACACAAAGGAAGATACTTCGGTAATGAAGTAGTTTTGGTTCCACTGACTTTCATTTTATTTTATCCAAATTCAAAATATGCAAAGTTATTAACGTAATTTCTAGAGAAGTACGCCCATCTAATCTTCCAATTAATATCCAAGTATAAAAGACAGCCTCTTACCACTTCCATTGTTAGTTTTTTCGGCATCCCTCCTCCTCCCCATCTCCTCTTTTTATGCATATTTATTTATCTTTCTGTACATATGGGGCTATCGGAGCTCGAGTAGAATAGTCTCTCTGAGCCCTCCATTGCAGACATCAAGCCAAATCTGTTTACCATTAATGCTAAGATTTTATGGGCACACGAACTCGTGAACTTCTTTTATGTTCGATTGAAGAAAAAAAAGTCACAAGTCACACAGGTTTGGTCGACATGAGGTGAGTAAATGATGCCACATTTTCCATTTTTGGGCGAAAAATCCCTTTAACTCATACATTACCATTAAGGGTGTAGCTGATATATTAGGCACACTGTTAATTCTAAATTATTCAACAACACAAATCAAAGCTCTGCGTTTCACTTTTAACATGACACGTCTACAGATTTTAGCACACACAATAATGTGATGTAATAAAATGATAAATGTAATGTTTTAAGGATTCAAGCATGCATAAAATTGTTCTTTAAGACTGTAAAGTTTAAACCTCTCAGAGCATTTCTTAGGGTCAGCAGAGATGCCATGCTGTTTGACATGACAAATGCATTTCCTCCACACCTGTCAGGACAGTAAAGCCTATAGCACTCCTAAAATATGTGAGAGTGCTGTCAGAACACCCCAGGTCTAATGGAGATGGAAGCATGGCATTTTGTAACACACTGAGACCATCATCCTACACGGTCTGTCAGGGCAAATCAGTAGCCTGGATCCACAAGAGAAAATCCTATGCCACTTTTGGGCTCCTTCTCACTATACATAGCTTTAAAAATACTTCAGATTGGTCGTGTGGTGCTATTTTATTGCATGAAGAGGACACACTGAACATTTTATCACTGATATGTTTTCTCACTAGAGTCGAATGTGGACCTGTTGATGTATTTATAATGAGAAAGAGCCCTAAGACCTGTGTGTATGTGTGTGCAGGCATGTGAGAAGGACTCTCAGTGTGGAGGTGGCATGTGTTGTGCAGTCAGCCTGTGGATCCGGAGCTTGCGAATGTGCATCCCAATGGGTCAGGAGGGAGAAGACTGTCATCCAATGAGCCACAAGGTTCATTTCCTCACTTTCCTCACATTCATTGATTTCCCTCCCACCCCACTATATTCTTATTTTTTAATCTCTCATTTCTACTTAGGTGCCGTTCTTTGGCAAGAGACTACATCATACATGCCCTTGTCTGCCCAACCTCGCCTGCATCACCATAGCTGATGGCAAGTCCAAATGTCTCCCGCCATTTCTATTCCAGGATCAATACCTCTGATAAAGATGTTTGCCGGTGTACCATGCAAATTTTTGTACAAAGTGTATAGTTGTAAAAGTGTTTTCTTGTTTGATTTTTAGATTTATTTTATTGGATTTATTTAATCTTTATGGAAAATATAAAATAAATTATGAGGTCAAATGTTAAAGGTTAAAATTAAGTCATAAAATCCAAACACTATTGCCAAAATGTCAGAATATGACCAAAATAAATAAATATAAAAATTATTCTGTTTTTTTTTTTTTTTTATATTATACACTAAGCCAGTATAATGTATACAAGTATATTAGCCATTAACTGTGATTCTTACGGAAAACAGTGTTCAGTAATGCTAGAAAAGCTGAAATAAACCTTTTTTATCAATGTTTTTATTTATTCTTAGTTAGTTCCAGAATAACTGTCTCAAATTCTGCTACTTTGCTATATTTTCAATGGGAAAAAAATTGAGAATGAAGAGTGTGGGCGACTGAAGCTTTGATTTAGAGGTTGTAGTAGCTATTTGAACCTGACATCAAGATAAATGCTACTTCAAGTATAGCATACAGACATGGCCAATGCATTGAAGCTGTTGCGACAACTTTGACAGTTCATTAATCAAAATTATAGCATAATTATTCAGTTTCTTACTAAAACATTGTTTTACATATGTGATAATGTAACATCACCAACATTTAAAGGTTACTTTTTTCTCTAAATATTTTTTTTAAATATGCCATGCACACTGTAATTTTATTCTATTTATTATTATGAATTATGATTTCATGCCAAGACATGAAATTTAATTTCACTAAATCATATGCTTTTAAGAGCTATGGTACCTTGGTAGACTAAATTTTATACTTGTAGGCTAATTTAGAAGAGGGTTTAGCACCGCTTTTTACTTGGGGTTATGAAACGTTATTCGCACTGCTTTTGTGGAGTTAAAGGGTTAATGCCACAAAACAAAAGCAGTGCTAACCCTGCTCGGTGCATTGTGGAGTCAAACTTACCCACCTTTTCAACGCAGAAGTAAGCTGTTTTTTGTGAATATGCGAGACTTCCGGTTTATTAACCGCGGTAGGGGAATAGCGAGGAGAATAACAAAGTACAAAGGTACAACTGTTTGCAGTTACTGGTACAAACCAGAGTGTTTTTAAGATAATACATTAAAATAATATGGTAAGACGCACCAGTTTGCTATATCAAACAGCAAAACGAGCTGTTTTGTACAGCTAAAATTAGCTGGAAGCGGATGACCGGAAGCCAGACACATAAAATTTACAAATGCAGCCGCTCTTACGGTAAAATAATCTTACATACATAGCGAAATGATGCGGTGTTAGAATGTTACAAGTAGATGCAATTGCGTGCATATTCATATGCTTTGGACAGTCAGGGGAAAAACCGCTCGTTGTACAAAAATTGTTTTACCGTTTGAGGGAAGAAGTGTCAAATGGTGACGGAAACCGCGTGAGTTGGAGCAAAGAAGAGATTTATTCTTACCTTTATAGTCCGAAAAGTCTATTCAGGAAAAACTTGATAGTACAGTCGGCAGCTGACATCGCAAAATATGCAAATAAGAACGTTAAAACGGGGTTTATGAATGCATTTTATGAATAACTAGGATTAATTGTTAACCCAGAGTAAATTATGAGCAGTGTGAAACTTGAAACAAGATAACCTAGAATTCCATTTACCTTAAGTGTGAAAAGCCCTAATAATTACCATACTTATACTTTTCTTCAGGTGTTTTTTAAGGATTTTTAAAATAATAGCATGGTGGACGTGCAAAAATTTGCATGTTCAAAAGAAAGCGTGGTACTACCACGCAACTCTATTTTGTTGGTGTGCTCGAATGTATTGAATACAAAGAAATTTCTGATTTATTTCCTGCTATTACAAATATAGGCCTAACAATATATAAAAGGCCTTTCATATAAAAATGTGTATTCAACTGATATCCAAATAGCCACTGGTATATAGATTACTGTGTGGGTCTATATAGAGGACGTGTCAAACTACTCTGACAGAACTATTCTTAAAATGCTTACTATTATTCTTTTCTCACTTCAGTGTGTCACAGTGAAGAAACTGTCCTGGGAAAAGGGCCACTGTCACTTTATTTACTCTCCATTGCAGCACTGAAGAGCATTGAGAATGCTGGAGCTGGAACACTGTGTAGAGCTATTGTGTCACTGTTAAATAACAGACGTGCTTCTAGAGCAATTATACCAACTCTTCTATACGGTTTAAATAGGCTTTCTCTTTTGAAAAGCCATTTGAGTCTGTGAAAGTCCAATTGCTTGAACAAAACAAACTGTACATTACATCCATAAGTTGGAGAGAAGTTTACACTGCGCTGTTGGATAAAATATTCATGGACTGCTTTTCAAATAAGTATGTCTTTCCATCAGACTATAACTGCTGTTTTAATGCACTAGCTGGAAGGAGGCCAGAAAGAAAGCAGAATGTGTGGTGCATCTTTACACAAGGCAGGAATGCAGGGCGAATAGAAATGTTTTTTTAATAAAGCAAGTGCTTTGGTCTATATGTTTTCCCTTGGGTGCTGCAGCTACCATTCTGATCAGTATGGCAGCAGAAAAGCAAGACTGAAACTGTTCTAAAAACAGTTTGTTCATATATAATATGATCGTGTTAACAGCTCAGCAGATTGTGGCCTATTTCTATCTCTCCTTTGGGCCTCTCATGGATGGCAAAGGCTGTTCAAATAAAACACTCCAATTAGCTGATGGAGCTTTTCATTATATTGCTATAGATGTAGAATGATCACAACAGGGGTCAATAATGCAGTCTCTCTGTGTGAAATGAGCAGTTTGCATTTCTCAATTAGAATTTCATGTAAGGATGATCAGAAAGCCCTGTGAGGGAAAGTTTAAACGGACAGTTAATTCAAAAAGTATACACACCCTCATGTCATTCCAAACGCATGTCATTGCAAACTTGTATGACTTTTATTCTTCTTCTCAACTGAGTCCAAAATAACATTTCTCCTGTTAAAGAAATAATTAACCCAAAAAAGAATAATTGCTGAAAATGTATTCTCTCTCCCTCAGGCCATCCAAGATGTAGATGAGTTTGTTTCTTCATCGGAACAGATTTGGAGAAATTAAGCGTTCAGGTGCATCACAGTAAATGGGTGCCGTCAGAATGAGAGTTCAAACATCTGATAAAAAAATCACAATAATCCACAAATAATCCACACGACTCCAGTCCATCAATTAACGTCTTGTGAAGTGAAAGCCTGTGTATTCAACATTTTCAACTTCAAACTGCTGTTTCCGGTTAAAATACAAGTCATCTATCCATAGTATTGCTTTGTGCAGTGAAAAAGTAATCTCTGAATCAGGAGAAAAATATGCATAGATCAAGCACTGTTTACAAGCAAAAACAGTCCAAAACACTTCTAAACAGATATGTTGGTGGGATTTTGATGTGAAAACACAACAGGCGATAGACTTTTTTCACTGGTTATTTATTCAAGTGTTGTTATGGATTATGGACTCAATTCTGTCTGAAAACAAAAATCAAAGTTGAAACAACTTAGTGATAGATTTATTTATTATAAACATGCAGCTTTTCACTTCACAAGATGTTAACTGATGGACTGGAGTCTTCTGGATTACTTTTAGCAGCTGTTTAAATGCTCATTTTGACGGCACCCATTCACTGCAGAGGATCCATTGGTGAGCAAGTGATGTAATGTTTAATTTCTTCTATATCCGTTCTGATGAAGAAACAAACTCATCTACATTTTGTATGGCCTGAGAGTAAGTACATTTTAAGCAAGTGTTTGGTTTTTGGGTGAACTCTTCCTTTAAATTGATTGATTTCCTTTAATTTTTTGTTAAGTCTTAAAATTCTTTATAGGCATGTAAGTAACCACATACCCAAGATTGGGGGTCTAATGTAATAATTTCAGAATAAACTGTAGAAAGTAAAGTTTTGGTTGACTGCTAGCCTAAATATTATGGACACCATGTCACCCTCAGTACATGGTGGCTATGGTTTTGTGTGTTTTAAGAAAAAATATTTTCCCCTTCAGTTTTTTCCTGCTTTTACATAGAAAGCAGCTACCCAGGATGCCCTGTTTACATTTATTGAAGACAAGTAATCTTATTTCACATCTCTAGTGGCCTGCATTCATTTTGTCAGTGCAACGCACCAGATCACATTAATGTAGTGCTGGAGTTGTGCTGAGGGGAGGTTCAGGAAAAAAGGGCTCTGTATTATATAACTGTCTGTAGGAAGGGTGGGGGGATGGAAACGCAGCCAAATATTTCTCCCTGGATGAGTGTGTCTGAAACATCACATTATGTCTCATGCCCCCCACAACATCTAAGAGCAAGTAATGAGGTGGAGGCTTAGCAAAACATGCACAAAAGCCAGATGTTTTACATCAGTTTAGTCTGACACGACAACAAAATCCCCTTCTTTTAATGCCTCGTTGGCCTTTTGCTTGCATTTGTCCTCGCATTTGATTCTTGTATTGCTTTAGCACTCCAACACAGTGCATTTATAATCATTTATTTTAATTAAAATACAAATCATAGTCTACTCAGCACTGACCCATCAAATTTGCATGTGTCCATTGAAAACAAATTTCCAGAATCAATTTAAAGGGACTGTGAGAGGGACTTGGTTTATTCACATTTAGTCCATGTGATATTAAAATGCCACTGGCCATTTAGTTCACACAAAAAGTCATAGCAAATATATTACATATCAGTTATAAAGAGCTCCAGAATATAAATAAATCATCTTTTTACATTATTTACATCGATATGTGGATTGCATAAATGTGGATATGGATCTTCTGATATGCAACATTGGAACAAGTTTAAGATTTCAATATCACATGCTACAGTGGCTCCAAAAAGTATCAGGACACAGAAACAAGAATGACCACAATTGCATTAGATAGAAAAATAACAAGTGGTATTACTTTAAAAAAAAAAAGTATTTGCATTATACATCTTTTAATATATAGAAGATTTATAAGGCAAAGCAATTTTGAGATCAGAAAGTAATTTGTCAAATTAATGGATGCTAAATGACAGAACAGTTGTATGTGTTATATGTATTATATATATTTATGTGTGTGTGTGTGATTTTTTTTATTATGTTTTAAATTGATGTTACATTCCCAGTATAGGGTGGCTTGTTACAGCAGCACTTTTTGTGAAATATACTGTTTAATTTAACTGTTTAACTGTCAGACAAATATGAGATACGTTTGAGCACTCCCAGGTCTCTTCCATACTTTTTGGGGCCACTGTATGTTTGACAAGCAGGCAGAGCCAGTGAAAACAAGTGAGTGAAACACTTCAAATCACGCAGTAGGGCTCCATGGGTGTTTGTGTAGTCAGGCAACACGGCAAACAGGCTCTGAATCTCATTCTCAGCTCCTTATTGAATATGAAACATATGATGGGATTCGCCCCCGCCTGGGCGAACGTCAGCCACACGGCCGCGGTCAGGTACACCTGAGGAAGCGCGTTTCCCTTCACAAACACCCGGATGTAGCACGAGACAATGTAGGGCGCCCAGAACAGCAGAAACGCCAGCGTGATCATGTAATACATCTTTCCTATCCGTTTCTCCATCTTGAACTCGTCCAGCACGAGCAGCCTCCGGTTGGCGTTGTGTGACGCCTGTCTGATGCCCACTAACGTCGGCGGCGTCGGACCGCGTCCAAACCCCGCGATCCAGTTGGCAGCGGCCTGGCCCGTCGCGCCCGGTCCGTGAAAGGTCCAGTTCTGGCTGATAGCCGGAACCAGCTGCGCGGGCTTCATTTTACGGTGGTCGTAAACAAAACACAGCATTTTGACATACACGACGTGCGTCGTGGCCACAATCACGGCCAGCATGAGCATGAAGCCGAGCGTGTCGTTGGCTTTCACGTATCTGTGCTCGAATATGCACTGCTCTTCCTCGCGAATAAATTTGTAGGTCCCGACGTCGAAGACTGGGGGAAACGCCATGGCCACCGAGAGCGTCCACACCATACATATCACCGCGACGCATGTCCAAAGCGTCATGCGTTTGGAGTAGAACCGGTGGTGCGCGATGGCCATGTAGCGCGTTACGCTGACGCAGAACAGGAGAAACGCGATGTGGAAGCAGAACAAGACGGCCATGAACGCGATGATCTTGCAGCTGATGATGCTGTAGTTCCATACGGAGCCGCTGTTGATGGAGATCATCACGAACGGGAAGCACACGGCCGAGCGGATGATGTCTGCCACGCACAGATCGAGGAGGAAGTAATATGGAGCCTTGTGGAGCGAGCTGTCTTTCAGCACCAACACGGAGAGCACGCTATTCCCGAGCAGGCTGATGCAGGTGATGAGACCCAAAGATGCCAGTTTGACCGCAGACGCAGTGATGGTATAATTCTGGAGCGAGGGGTTGCTTCCCCCTGGATCACTTGTGTTCGCCATCTGTGCAAGCACAACCCAGCCTGGGCTTTGTAATCCGACATTAAGCAGTCCTGGTCACCCAGTTTGATGTGTAAAATATCAGCCGTTAACAATCAGTTGAGTCTTTTATAGGACAGTACCTCGAGCCTTTTGGAGATCCAAGACATCACGTGCGTCGTTTTGATCATAACAGCGTTATGATCATAACCAGATGCTGGGTAATCCATTATTTGTCGAAGAAAATCGACGAGTATTACACACTAATAAACACGTATCCGTCTCCATTGATCCGATCGCGGTCGCGTGGGCCGAAAACAACCTAAGACGCCTCATCAAAACATCATTTTTGATTAAATACCAGCCTATATAGGTACGCATCCAGTCTATTTTGGAGATAGCGGCGGAGCACGTAGTCTTCTTGTCTAGTGCCTTCTTGTTTTGGGGGGAGGGAGGTGAAGGGGGGAGTAAAATGGGAACCTCCGGTGACAGCAACGGTGGGTCCGTCTTAAAGGAGAGCGGTGCGATTCTGACACCGAGTCTACACTGAAAGCGGACGATGACGCCTCGCGACGCGTCGCGCCGCAACGGCTTGAGGCTGTCTACACTGAAGCTGCACGTCATCTTAGAACGTTTGCTAATGCGGACCAATCAGCTGTAAACGCGATGACTTCAGCAACGCTTAATGGGTGAATATCTATATCTGCAACTTTATATGTGGCCCTGGACCACAAAACCAGTCATAAGGGTCAGTTTTTTGAAATTGAGATTTATACATCATCTGAAAGTTGAATAAATAAGCTTTCCATTGATGTATGGTTTGTTAGGATAGGACAATATTTGGTCGAGATACAACTATTTGAAAATCTGGATTCTGAGGGTGCAAAAAAATGTAAATATTGAGAAAATCGCCTTTAAAGTTGTCCAAAGGAAGTTCTTAGCAATGCATATTACTAAGCAAAAATTAAGTTTTGATATATTTACGGTAGGAAATTTACAAAATATCTTTATGGAACATGATCTTTACTTAATATCCTAATGATTTTTGGCATAAAAGAAAAATCGATCATTTTGACCCATACAGTGTATTTTTGGCTATTGCTACTAATATTTAAAACTGGTTTTGTGGTCAGGGTCACATAAATACTCTAGGCCCATATACAAAATAAAATGATTTATATGTTTATAGCAATTCTAAGAACACAAATATTTTAGCAATAGGCCAACTAAAAATCAAAATAGTAAAAGTATACAAATATTGCTACAGATGCATGTGATATGAGCTATAAATATATATGTAACTCATAAAAAACAATGCCATTTGAGAAGGTTTGTGGTTTTAATATTTTTTCCGCTATTAAAAAAAAAAAAAAAAAAAAAAAAGATTTTTACAATGTGACTGTCTCGGCATGTTATTTCACTCGCTATTAGTTATTTAAATAGTATTATATTTTTCAAAAGGCGTTAAAGCACCAAACAGGCATTCATTTCCTTTAAACGTGCAATAAAAGAGTTTGTGTGATGATAGCTGCACACTGAATGAAATGAAATATTTGAGGACTTAAATGACAGCTTTTTTCAGAGCTAACTTCACTTTTGCATTTACGTTTAACAAACTGGTCCCAAAGTCAGTTTTTAGTGGATATACACTCAATAGAGTATTTACATCGACATTTAGCCTACTCCAGTCTTAACACATATTCCGTGGTGGTCGTCCATGCAGTTTCGCTCTGGTGTTTCATTTAAGGTAAGCGCAGCGCTGTCCGTGGTGCTGAAGTGACTAATCATGACTGATACCTGTCAATCAGCGCGCTGCTGACATGATAAAATCACCCAACCTCAGAAATATCATTGAAAGAAAGCCCTCTAAAGTAACACGGTGACATGAGAGAGGTTCTATACCTTAACAAATGGCAGTGCGCGTGGCTGAATCGATGGTACTTTCATTTCCAGGCGAGAAGTCAGGTTTGTGATGAATAGCGTCCTCTAGTGTTTAGATATGGTCATGCAATTAAGCAAAATTCCACCTTTTTCAGTATTTGCTGAATGTGTACACACACTGTAGTGGCATATAGACACATTGCATAAACTATTTCTGATGCATAGCAATCCTGTTCATATTAAGGGACCCCAAAATGTATCTGGACAGTTAAGGCACACTTAAAAACCTATGAACTCATTCCATTAGACACAAAATATTAAACCAAGTGACAATTATCTTAAAGACATTCCGTTCATGAGACTGAAAATATTTAGACACTTTCTAGACACTTCATACTGTAATGAATGAAAAAGTAAACGAAAGAAACATTCTGGGATAATCAGATATTTATGAAAAATTGGGAAATAATATAGGCCTCAAACAGAACATAAATCCTGGCCTTGAAGTGAAAAGGCAAAACAAATCAACAGACAAACAACAAGCGACCAAGGAAAGATAATCACTTACCCAAACAAACTGATTATATGATCAATACAGAAATGAAACATAACTATTGCATTCTGTATGTGAGCAGGCAAATGAGGGACCCTTATTCCTGACCAAAATGTGTGTATGGACTGAGATAAATGTGGAAGGCCCAGTTTTTTTCTTTGAATGATTGCTCCCTTAACATTAGTTTGGACTCTTGTGAAGCAGCTGAACAGCCACCTCACAAGAAGTTTTTAATAAACATTGTTGTAAAGTTGTTTTATTCTGTGTGCTTATTTGAAACAGTTTAAAATGATTAGAAAGCATATAGATTATGTAACACTACATTTAGCAGAACACACAGGATAATTATGTATGAAATCTGCAGTGCATGTCATGCATTCACTAAAATTCATCATTCTTAAAAAAAGACAATAGAAAAAAAAACTCTGTAAATGGAAGTTTGATCTAAGAAAAACTTGCTTGCAGATGCCACTTGGTTTAAAATTTCATTTAATGCAATAGAATGAAATTCATACAATAATTGTGGCTAAAGTGTGCTTTTAGGCCACTGTAATAATAGATATCTAAAGTACCTTTTCATATTAATGTACCTATTAAATACAAATGTTGAATTAATTTATATCGCATATTAACGATAACTAATGACTTTGATTGATTGATTGTTTTTTATTACATTTTTTAAATTCTTTATTTATTTATTTTGCCTTTAACTGAAACTTTGTGATTTTGTGTTTTAAGCTAGGTCAGATTAGTTTACAGTAGGCTCTTTGCATTAACACTTATATTTTGTTTGGGGTTTGAGAAACTCCAAGACTATTTTAATGGGTCAAAAACATACTTAAAGTTAATTTTCAGTTTATTCTTCATCACGTTCCCTAGTCTTAGTGAAACAGATTATTAAAAAGCCTTAACTTTATAAATGACTGAAGTATTATATATTATAAAAGTTCCATTAAACTTGAAAAAATGCTAAAAAGATTTGAGAGTTCGTTCAGAGGAACAGATGATACTTGTATATGACCACATTTACACAGCAACAATAAAACAAAGACGGATTCACACTGTCATTATGTAATTGTATGTTTTCTGTCACTGCTGTTTTCACAGGTTTGGTTTTTTTTGTATTGATATTTGGCTCCACCTGGTGGTCAGCGTCGGAAAGAACGTAACCGCTACTTTGGGTAGCTCACACAACTATCATAACAGTTACAGCAGTGTGACATGCTATATTTAATCACTCAGTCAGTCAGTCAGTCAATCAATCAAATAAATAAATAAATAGGTAGATTTTCCCTTATGCATATACATTTTAACCTAAAATCTTGTTTGTTTCTGGTCTTCTCTTTGGTGTTACATGATAATTCTCATACTGATGAATGTTATTAAAGATCTATTCTTTTAAATGGCAAAATGATTATAAGTTAATATTTTCCATTGGATTTTCATAGTAGATTAGGTGTACTGTTGGTCATATTTGTTGTTATATTTAATTGAAGTTGCTTAGCATGCTAACAGGAATGCCCTTTTTGTGCTTTGCATTCTTATTAACTATAGATAATAAAAAAGTCATCTTATTTTACAAAGGTCAGTAGTGAAAAAATGTGAATGAGATAAAGAGCTCTTTGTTTTTTATTCAATAGGCAAATATCAGCTATTGTTCCTTTGTGTCTCAATTGTGATTTGAGCTGCAGGGACGGATATCGCTTTCGAGGCAGCCTTAAGAAGAACAGAGTCGTCTCGTTTCATTTGCTTAATTACCTAATTAACACAACTCTAATTACTCCCTTTTTGAGCATGAGTGCATATTGAGAAGATGTTACATAATGAATAGTAATCCTCAATTAATTTTTTTAGAGTGCCACTTTATCACAACAAGAGAGCATCGGTCAAGCCACATCTACATGATGTCAACACAATCCAAATAACATCACTTTTGTTTTCCTTTTGAGAGACACAGAAGGAAAATATTTTCCTGGAGCCATCTGGAATTTGTATTAAAGTTCTTCAGCCAGTTACTGATGAGTTGAGTTTTTTATTACAGTGGTGACCTTTCGACCTCAAGGGGAATTTTATATGATCTATTCATTATCATCTAATTTTAGAAAAAAACACAAAATTCACACAGACAATGTGTGACAGACAACTCTTTAGAACATGACATTAAAATTACAAAGTCGGATGATAAAAATGTGCAAAAAATATTTTATCTGTGTTATGTTATACCAAAGACTATACTGTAGTGTCACCAGAAATAATGAAGGTAAATTCATGACACACTGTACTAATATTGTGGTAATAATCTTTATACATAAAACACTGATGGAATTGACCAAACGGAGCAAAATTGTTTAGATAATCAAATGTATGCATCATATGCACACTTTTGTAAAATATTTATTATCTTGATAAGGTTTTTAATGTTGCTTTTACATATTTCAGTAGATGTCTGTCTCTTGTATTCTTGGTTAGCGACAGTGGACGCAAAGCAGAAAAATAAGTCAAAATGGAGTATATCTCCATGAAGGGCGTGTCTGTGATTGATGTATCCGTCTCATGCCTGCAGGCATGCAGTTTTTCTGGATAAGAATATAGGCCAGTGACGCCCCTTGACATTAGATTTCATACTGTTAGCAATGTGTCCAGGGACAAAAGCATTGCAATGCCTCTCCTTGTGCTCTGCAAATGTCAAAATAGTGTTTATGGAGGTACAAGGATTTTTGAAGATTTCTAAGATGACCAAAAATGTTATTGCAACAATTCATTTAATAAAATATATACTAAGACATATCTGAAAAGGACTAGTGTGAGTTAAGCTAGGGCACCTTAGCTGCACATATGTGTTCATATTTTGTTATTTTAAGTCAATGTTAACATGGTGGTTGAAGAGTTTTGTTTTTTTTTTTTTTGGTCTGGGGTGCTAAGAAGACAATCACAGTAAATTTTAGAATTAATAATTCCCTGGATCATTGTTTTTTTTTAATTCACTTTTTTTTTACTTTTATACAAATAATTTGATAATTAAAATTATTTTTTGTTAATTAGCTTGAATGAACTTTTTAATGTTATTACTTTGACTATAATTATTAATTTGTTAGCAGACTTGTTTTTATATATTGAATTTATTTCATGACAAAATTCTAAACAACCAGCTCCACATGTCTGCAGGAGACACATTAGTCCAGAGGGTGGCGCTCTATATCCGTGAAACACATCAACTTGGGCACATGAAGACACACCATCTTTCACAGTTACTTGAACTGTGCATTTCAGTCCTTGATCAAGGACAGTCAGAGTGTCCCTTATTCCAAGATCTCAGATTATTGCTGTTCACACCGAACAGTAAACAGACCAATAATTATATTTTATTTTTTTTTATTTATTTTTCTTTTACTATTATTATTATTTTGTCTTTTTTAAAGAATAATCTAACTATATATATATATATATATATATATATATATATGTGTGTGTGTGTGTGTGTGTGTATAATGTACAGTTCACTGCATACATATTTCACAGAAAATGACCTTTTGGGATTCTTCTTGAAATATATTTGTGGCTAGCCGATGTGAAATACTTTTGGAAAAGCTGGGCATAACACGTTGTGTTCCATCTAATGCTGTTTTAAACAGCATTTTGTTAAATATTCTATCATTATTATGAATGCAGCTTTTATTATCTAATTTTTAATTGAGACATTTATCACATCTGTTCATTTAATGAGAAAAAAATGTCTATCTATCTGTCTGTCTATCTATCTATCACACATAATATACATACATACAAGAAGAAATATATATATATATATATATATATATACATATATATATTTATATTTATATACATGTATATATAAAGATTTTACATTTAATGTAATGTAAAATATGTGTCAACTTGTGTCAACTACCCTTATTTATTAGGCCAAAGAAAGTTAAAATATACTATAATATTATGTGAATTTAGTTAAGCCTAAATCTGGTTATAACCACTGAGTGGTTACTGAACTTTCACTTTTTATGCTGATATTTCGACTACTATTAAATGCCCACACTAACTGCACTTCCTTTCTTATGGGTTGTCCTTCTCCCCCCCCCCCCCCCCCCCCCCCACCTTGTCTTGCTTCATTGGACATTTTCTTGGAAAAAAATTAATTCTGTATTTAGCCTACATCAGCTGCAATTATCAAACTAACTAGCAAAAAAAATTGTCAAAATTACGTCGTCAGGCAAAAGAGGATCTCCTATCTCTAAGTTAACTTATGTATTTGTGACTTTTTTACACACTTTTGTTTTGCAGCGCAAAGAACTGCATGAATGTTGTTTACCCAGCAGGTGGATGTGACGTAACGGGCGTAGAACATCAAAAAATAACAACATCCAAATCCGCGATTCTCTCTCTTTTTTTGTGTGTGCGAGGCAGAATAAAGTGTAATATCATCCGAAGCAGCTCCGTGGAGAAAGGCGGCGTAAACCGGGCTCGAAACGTCGGCGTTGCTCCCAGTACAGTGTTTGCAGCTGAAGTTAGTACCGCTGGCGGAGTGATATATTTGTTGGTTATTTACAGTACGTTTTGTAGCACGCGCTCATGGTATACAAGATCGCGTGAAGAGTTGAATTTGTTATCGCGCACAAATTTCCGCGTCTCTGTCAAACCCCGGTAAGTTCATTCTCTTCCAGCATTCTGCAACATTTTAGGGCACATGGACAGTTTGTCTTTGTTATCTAATTGTTGCCTTATTGTTTTTAACGGCGTAATAAGCAAATGAACAAACAGCATTATTGGTCGCGCGTCTAATAACTGCTGTCCGGGGATGAATTCTATTTTCAGTCTTCAAGTACTTTTTCAGAAGTTAGCTGTGTGGCTAGCAAGTTGTTAGGCTGTTCATTTTTGTTTGTGGAAACGACACTGTATCGCTACATATGTGTGACAGCTCTGGTGTGACGTGATGCGTAAAAACGATGTATTGAAATCGCTATGCGTTCGTTAGCGATGGCGTAAAAGTTTGCGAGCCGAGATTTCTTTCGGTGATTACAGTGTTGTATAGGGGACTTTTCCCCACGTGTTCCCTCAACCACAAAAAAAAACTTCTACTGGTGCATCTCTTCGTTTAATTAAATAACATTATTAACGCACACGAAAACTGTTCAGAATATCGCAACAATTTTTCCGTGCATTAAAAAAGTTCAGTGCAGTCTATGATCCGGTTGGGCTATGGAGTTGAGAGCAGGAGCTTTCAGAATTAAGTGTTAGTTCAGCAAGAGCAGGCTGTGTTTCAAAACCTAGTGAGCTGCCTAGCTAGACAGCATTTTTGAGCATCATATGGATATCGAACGTTCGAACGCACCTGTCAATTCCATAAATGCTGTCATGTCTCAGGGTTTGAGACACAGTCCAAGTGTAGTTCGAGGGAAATTGGTTTTCGACAGGATTGTGTTGTAACAAGTGTCAGAGTTAAATGTGCCTTACTGCTTGTACTTTTGGAGTGTGAGATACGTAACAAGTGGATAAATACATTTACTATAAATGCAATAATAAAAGTCTAGCAAAAGTTACAAAAAGTAGAGGACAGAAACTTTTAAACTGCATGCAGTCCTTGTGTACTTGAACAGAATAAAATTACCACATTTCTTTTCGTGAAATGTCAGTTTAACATTTAACAGCTTACATGTATTTATAATTATCTATAACATAATACTGTTTGGTCCCACTATTGTTCATCTCTCTTTTTAAATATATACGTTTTTTACATTTATATATTTGGTTGTTTTTTAACATTTACCATAGACACAATAGCCATAGATACATTTAAAAAAAAAATGTTGTACTTTATATCCTTCTGATATAAATTTGCATACACTCACACACACTCACACACTCACACACACACACACACACAATGGATCCAAATGTAAATCATTTAATGCAGTTTTTTTAATGTATATTATTATTACTATGAGTGTAATAAAAAGGGTACAAGCTGAAATGACTAATCATTAATTGTAATATTTACCATTACCATTTTTCTTTTTTATTGATTATCTTAAATGTAACTTTTAAACGTCTTTTACGATCACACTTTAAAATAGGAAGCAGCAGCAGTTTTAACACCCAGCGTTGGTACGGCTCAGTTCTTTGGATTAGTCATTGTCTGAGGGAAGGAGAAGACAAAAAAAAAAAAGCTTTTTTTTTTTGTAGGAGAAGTAAAGTAAACAGCCTCCAACAAGCGAACCTTGACAACCCAGATTAAGGAAAACACTGGAGATCAAACAGTGCTGCTGCTGGGCCGTTGTCATGAGCTGCCTGAGAGGGAGAGACAAAGAGATGGAGGGAGGCAGAGAGAGAGACGCTGTTTGAACAGGCACTGAAGTTTGTGTGCTCACTTATGCAGAAATGGACCTCTGCAAATGCAGACTGACCCAGGATTAAAAGCACTGGCTGAACTTTTCTGTGCAACTTTTCGGCCTTGGCGCTCAATGGCAGGAGAGCCTGAGTTATTTCTCACGTTGCTTCACTACTGTGCTCACCAACAACCTGTAGTGAAAAATCAACTCTTGCGTCTCCATTCTGTATTTTTTTCGTATAGAGTCTCCAAAAATAGATTTGTGCAAAATGTTACTTCGTCACGGTATTACAGGAAAAGCGTGCAAATTTTGCATTCTAGAAGTGGTATTTTCAGATTTACTCGCAATCGTGCAAAAGAGCTTGATGACTCAGATGTGTGC
>JAFVLL020017426.1:0-14393 GCA_021397915.2 Tor tambroides
CCCCCGGGGGGGGGGGGCATAATGCCCCTGCTTGCAATGTTAAAAAAGTCTGTGGGTGGTAGCATAATGGCTTCATATCATTACAGAGATCTATTGGTTGTTGTTGCTGACACTGTATTGATTTACAAATTCATAGTTTCACCACTGCCTTGTAGGCTATTTGAATGTCATTATACAACAGCCATAACTCACTGAATTACAGTAACATTTCACTCGTAAATGGCTGTAAAAGGGTCCAGTCCCTAACTACATTCATCAAGAAATGAAGGTAGATTTACAACAATAAATGTCTGCCAAATGTGGATATCTAAGAACGAATAAAATGATCTCAGACCAAATCTAAAGTTTAAATGGGTCATATCATTCATTTTTTATTATTCAATTTTTGCTCTGGGATGCACTTATAGTGTTAGAATGCAACTGGATTTGCTTTGTTAGCATGAAGCATAAATTATATTGTGACAGTTTTACAAAATGTAAATATTTTCATCTCACTCAATGACTCACTCATAAAGACAGTCACTTGTTTTGTTCCTGAACAAATCAGTGTTTTGAACAAATCAACAGAATGAATGATTCAATGACTCGCTCATAAAAAGCAGAAAGAGTCACTGAAAAACCACAAAGTTCCAGTGCTGTTGGAATATTATAGCAGCTATATGACCAATGATTTGAGGATTCAAAGACCAGCACTACCTGTTGTATAAAATGTAACAATTTAAAACTGGACATCCTGAAAATATCCTGTTTTCTGGATATCAGGTGCCAAGTAGACTGTAAAAACGTAAGTGCACTTTACAGAATCTTCACTTTCAGTGAAATTCATCAAGTCAAACTATAGTGTTTTAGTAATCTTAAAAACTACAGACCATCTTTGCTATGGTTATATTCCACCCCCTCCTTGGTGTTTCATCACGGTGACTCGGAAGCCTCTTTTTGAATTGAATAAATGGCAGCTTTAATGAACAACATTTGCAAAGCTCCTGGCGCCTGAGCTTATCAGTTATTAGCCCTTGAGGAATGGAAGTCCTTCTGAATTGAGGTTCATGCTAATTTCCTCTGGTGGTGGCTCTTTTCTCTGCAGAAAAATGAGGTTCAGGCACCAGGCTAAGTGAAAGGACCAGGGTCTTGCCACAGATGACTGTCAAAGTCTCATTCTGCATTTGATAGAATGCTTAGTCTGAGACGTAGCATTTTTTGCCTTCTCCACATTGATAGGACTAAGCTTGCCTGAAGACACCTGAAGGAATTTGTAAACTGAGTGCAAATGTTCAGTGCGGAAGCGTGTTATGTTGCTTAATATACTCTAATCTGATCATGCAGTATAAGAAAATGCAGCAAGATCCAAGAAGCTTGTTAAACGACAACATAAATCTGGCAAGGTTATATTTATAGACCAAATATAGTCAACACTAATAAATACCTTGCATCTATGCTCAGTGCCGCGTTAAGCCTTTGCGGGGCCCTGGGCTAACGCAGCTTTGGGGGGGGCCCTCTCCTTCCATTACACACCAATCAAAATCAAAAATGCGATCAAACACTGTAGGCTATAAAGACGCGCACGATATACTCGTGAAATAAAAACAAACACAATGCGCACGTCATAATCCCATAGGATTCAGAAAAATTATGTACATAAATTAAACAATATTATCGAGTAATAATCTTACAAATGAGCGACAGCCTGGCAAATAAAATTAATATCACTCACCACTAAAAGCGCTTCTTCCTGCTCTTCTTATAATGCGCCAGAAGTTATAGACATTTTAAAAATGTATAATTTTGTTTCTCTATTTAACAACATCAACTTACAATAGTGAAAGACATTCCCTCAGGTATTTGTATTTATTAAGCACCGACAAACACAACAGCAGATGACCGTGCTGTACAAATAAAATAAAAACCCAGTAAAAAGAAAAACATCAGTAAACTAAAAAGATAATTTAACATAGCCTACAAACTTAAAGTTTAAAAAGCCACGGTAAGAAAATAAGATTTCGATTTAGTTTTAAACTCGTAGACAGAATTTGAAGCTTTCACAGATAAAGGAAGGTTATTCCATAGCCTCGGTCCAACTATTGCAAATAGTATGTTTTCTAGCTGGATGTTGTGCTTACGATCAATAATCACGTCTTTGCATTCAACCAAACTGGTTTGCAGAATAAAACACGAGTCCCACTCGCTGTGAAGCGGGAGCGATTAGGCAGTGGAGGATTCCGCTTGGTCTTAAAGCCTTCCTTGAGCAGCTACATTCGCAATTCATACAATGCTTTGGAAAAACAATAATTTATTTGTTATTTGTAGTCTAGGTGGTCATAGGCGTATGCCTGCAAATACGGAACAAACTGATGCCTTAAATACGGGACGATTCCGGATTATACGGAACGGTTGGGAACCCTATATAATGTAAAAGAGAATTGACTCGGGGGCCACCTAGTGTTCGGGGCCCTGGGCTGCAGCCCATGTTGCCCATTAGGATAACGCGGCCCTGTCTACGCTGATGTCCAAAGCCACAATGAAACAGTGGCTCCTGCCAGAACGGTAGAATTATCCTTTGTTTGTTCAATTTCAGCTTAAGTTAATTAAGAGGTAACACTGGCACTTTGATTGCATTTCCATGGAAATTTCAATATTGCTGCTGGTCAACAACAGCATGAACAATGAGTGCGGTGTTCCTACTGTAATTACAAAGGCATTTGAGTCATGTAAGAGGAAGGAAGAAACGAGGGCTACATAGAAAATAGACAACACAGGGAAAGAAAGAGAGAGAGTATAGCATTAGAGCACTGGGTCTGCATAATGAGCCGACCTCCTCACCTTTTATCGGAGATTCTCTCTACTGTCTCCAAGTCCAAGCATGAATTATTTTATAGAGAATAATACTGCACCACTAGAGAGGTCCCAAAAGCTCTCTAGATGATTTCTCATAAACCTGATACATATCTGCACATTTTTTGGAGACTGTGCAACTGAGAATAACCCATGGTTAGGTGTTAGTTGACAAGGCACATTCATCAATAATTTTCTCTGTTGACAAAAGAGTGGGTCTGTGGACCCACATTGTGCAATACATCTACAATTCTCAGAAAAGTCTCCATATGATGTTTACTAGACCCCAATAAGGTTACTGCTGTTACAAGATGTAAGTTAACTGTAATATATAATAAGCTTACTCTACTAATATGTATACTGCTTTTATATTTTTATTGTATATTATTTTTTATCTAATAAAAGAATTAAATCTAAATTAAATCTAAAGATTAAATCTAGATTAAATCTAAAGACTTGCATTTATTTTTAAGAAAATGCAAAAAAATGTCTGCATGTTTCATCTGGGCCTAACCTAATAAATACTATAAACGTTACATAAAAGTAAATGACTCAGACGCTGACTAAATGAACTCAGACTATGATGCTGAGAAAGTTATGATCAAAGTTCTGTTTATTCAGGGAATGCAAATAAAAGATTCATCAGTTGTGTTTACATGAGACTTTGACCCTGTTTATACTTGGATTTAACATCTGATCACATCACATGCGCTGATCAATTCTGCATATTTCGGGATAGTCAAAAACACTTGAGACTAGGGGTGTAACGATACACATACTCGTATTGAACCATTCGGTATGAGGCTTTCGGTTCGGTACACATTACAAACCGAACGATTCGTTGGACTAATCCTATTACATTTGGGAAGAAAGAGCTTAAACTGTGTGAAATATAATTTTCTCAGTGCCACTGTGCTCAACAAGGCAGCCCAAACGACGTAACTTGACGTAAGATGTACTCCGGGCCAATCCAGAGCCATTGAAATTCAAACTTCAACAGCTCTGGGCCAATTATAATATTCTGACACAGATGATGCATTTACTCCGTGCTGTGTTTGAAGTCGTGTAATGCAATGTCTCTTGGCCAAAAGAAACTTCATGAATGTGAAAGTTTGACACAAAAATGAAAACATCAACAAAAACACTGACCGCGTATACCCCTCCATGTTTACAAACACAACACCGGGATGCGCAGATATTTAGAGGTAATTTCCGTTTAATGATGTCACAGAATTTACCGGTAATTTGAAACCGATGTGTGAATGGTGCTTTACTGGAAAAAAGACGGAACACAGTTGCCTGTGTGATCAGCGCATTTTTGAATTTCCTGGTAAAGTCGTTACGGTAATTTTACAGCAATTTACTGGTATTACTGTGTGAAAGGGGCAATTGATTATGTATCCTGAAGTGTCTGGGACAACAACGAAGAACCGCCTACTCATCTATCAACCATCCACTGCAATAAAACAAAGAGATTTAAAATTGTTGGTTAAGTGTAGCTTTGAAAGAGAATAACTTAGAAAAGCCCATTCAATACATGCAAATACAGTACCTGAGAATCCCTGTAAGCATAACATTAGCACTGAGCTTAAAAATTCAAGTATATTTGTAAGGTACATTGTGGTTGTTGTTTTTTTGCACGTAATCAACATGACACATTCCCCTCAAAGACATCTGTTCACAAGTGGTCACATAAGGTGCAAACACGAGAAAATCTGTCACAGCTGATCTGATTAACCGAGATGGATGTTAAAATCAGGTGTACACATGGTAAACATGAAAAGAATCCAGAAATAGATGCAAAAAGAAATGTGGCACTCTGACTGACAAAAGTGACATGTACTAATGAGTGAGTGACCTCCCACAGTGCTGCAGAGAGTGAAAAATGTACCATGGCCAGGAGCGGTCTAATTTCATGAGCTACAAATACCATGAGGTCATGTTGTCACAGAGAGCTGCCAAATATCACAGAGAGCATTCATAAAGAAGCTCAATTATCAATGCAAATGAAAGCATGTTAACAATCAAGTTCATCCTATCTACTGAATTTCTGAAACAGCACCAATCCACCTCTTTTTAGTTAGTTTTCATTTGCTGGCTATTGCATATGACAGAGAGAGAAAAAAGTGGTTGTGGCAAATGTGCAGTAAAATAAATAGAGTTTTGTCTGTGCAATCACTGAAATAGAGCTAAAAGCTGATAATACAACAGAGCAATCTCAAAATGATTGAATAATTCTACCAAAAACTTACTCTACCATTCCAAAGTTTGGGGTCAGTAAGATTTTTTTTTTTTTTAATTAAAGAAATGTTTATTGGAAAAATATTATTTTAAACTGTAATAATATCTTACCGAACCCAAACCTTTGAATAGCAGTGTAAATGCTTCATGATCTAGTATAGCATATCGACCTTAGAGAACCTGAGAAGCACTCACTACCCAGCCATGAACCACTCATAAAATTGTTGCTCATGAAATTTAATCCTTACTTTTTTTATCTCAGTATACCTTTCATCAGTTTCGAAAAGTTTTCAAGAACTCACAGATGCACCTTCATTAATTTAATATGAACTGTGTGGATATTATATATAGATCACACACACACACACACACACACACACACACACACACACACACACACACACACACACACACACACACACATACACACACACACAGGGCTTACCTGTAATGTCGGGTGTCTCTAAGAGCTCTGTTGCTGGGGATTCTCTCGCTCTCTCTTTGATTGAAGGCATACAGACTGTAGGGGTCCTGGCCTGGCTTCCATCTGTGAGCATTGAGGTAGCTTTTTTCTTCAAACTCTTCCAGCAGGTCATCCCACTCGGCATCTGAGATCTACAGAATAATGGAAACACAGCAGATTAATTGTAATTATTTAACCTATTTATGTTTCACTGCCTGTTGTCTTGTTCCACAGAAATGCCTGAAGTCAGTGACACTTCAGGTTACATAAGTCATCCCTATAGGTCTGAAATCCTAGCATCTCTGAGTTTCAAATCTAAAAATAATAATAATAATACTGCGAAACCCAAGACTCTGATATGAGCATGTTCACTTTGTGGAAAAACATGTTCAGTAAACTATTTTAAAGAGTGGGAAAAAGTAAACAAAGTTGCTGTAGGCAATATTCTCAATTATCATAAGAAAGTCATTAATATTTCAGCATTCTGCAGCACCATCACACCAATCCCCTCAAAATATGAGGCACACAGCAAGCTGTAGTCACAAATATTGAGGGTTGAACACACTATGTCTTGAAATCCATAAGGCCATATCAATCATAATTTAATAAACCTCCACATTCTGCACCGACAGCAGCTTGAGAGTTTCCATGTTTTCCCACTTATTATTTCCTTGAGCTTTTTTGCTGATGTTAGACCATTAAGGGGGCTGGAGGCTGTTGGTTATGGTTGGGGCTGGTGATTACCCATGCCAGCAGGTTGCTAGTTTCTCCCCAGATGCCTGTATGAATGCTGACTGATGATGATGCCTCCTCCTCTCCTGCATTTCCAAATGCAGCTACTGCCCTCCATGGAAATAACTGCCACTAGCATTCAAATTTGTGTAGAGATTCTGCTTATAACAATAGCGAGGGTTGTTACAATGAAAACACACATCATAAATCAATAAGCCATGTTTATGACAGATGCAGTTTCAGAGGTATTGCTAATTAGGACTAAGGGGATACAGAGAACATGATGACCTTTGTTTCATTTTAAAAAGCACATAATTCTTCAAAATACGATACATGATACATGATACATGATACACATGATAAATGATAATACACAGAAGGGCCACCATTCAAATGATACTTAAATATGCCATGGAGGGATATATAAAAGATTTTAAAATAAATATTGTGGGTATTAATTTGGAAGCGAGGGTTAACAGATCACAATGCAAGCGGGAGAAGTCTCATATTACGGTCGTCACAATTGCAGATGAAAAAATCCTGGATCAACACTGTTCATGTACCACAGGGTAAGATTATATTAATTTACATTTAACCAGTTTAATATGAAGAGACAGTGAAATGTAGACTTTCATTTATGTGTTTTTGCCCTACACTGTACAAGACGCAAGAACAGTTTGCTATTTAGGTTTGTACATTAGCATGGACTCACTAACTTTAACGTTAGCTAGTTTTAGCCAAAGATACCTTGCTGAAATGCAAGATGACATTAACATTCTGCTTGAGCAGATGAAAATTGTAATTTAATGAGAGTATGACAACAAGAAAATTAATGTTTTTGTCTTCATTGGGATTAGAGTTGAATGCTTACGGACATTTTGGAAATTTACGGACGTTTTGTTTGGGTTTAGGAAATAGAATGAAATAAATTCTATTGCCTGTCCTCTCAGGATACCTGGAATCAGTGTTACAAATACCCCAGGCACATCGTTTTTCCATTTTTGAAGCATAAACCCCATAAAATCGATGCAAGCTTCGGATCTTCTAATGTTTCTCTATGGTGCTGAAACCTAAAGATGTCCGACTTCTGCTCCCTGTGCAACTGATACTCGACTGCCATTGGCCAGTCTGTGTTCGAGGGGAGGGGCTTACCGATAGGTCAATTACAGTATCACTTCTCAGACATTTCAAAACCAGACAAACACTGATTCAACATGTTCAATCAGCAAAAACAAGTGCCAACTAAAGCCAACAGAGGTAACATACTGATCTGACAAAACCCAATGAGCGTGTCTTTTTGTCATTTGTCTGCATCTGTCAGTGCAGTGTGAATTAGCCTTAAAAGTTCCCACTTGGAATCATTTCAAGAAACTTTATACTTTCTTTTTTGCAATAAAACAACAGCATTAATATAGAGCTATTAAATTGTACTTCTAGAGTGAGTGGACTTCAGGGCATTGTAAACACAATGAGTTAAGAATTCACCAGTGAGCTCACATGCCTTTTCACAGTATTGCGTGTGTGCTTGGGATGTCATGGCCTGCTGCTTTACAACAGCCACAACAGCATCTTTACAGCCAGTAATAGAGGCGGGTAATTGCACATGTCTGTTTCTTTAGACTGCTTAGCATGATAATGGCTGGGCTTTCAATTTCACTCGCCAATTCGGTCTCCAAGTCATATCGGTATCAGATAATATTGGTGGTCTCTGACTCTGTCTAAAAGTCAGGCTGATATTGAAATGCAGATACACACATTCTCATAATACAAACAATATGTAAATGTTCTCATTAGGCATAAGCAAAACTATGCAATGCCAACCGTGAGGCACTAAAAACTCAGTGAGCAACAGCTAAAGATGTCTGTCTGTGTACATAGCCCAACAGGTAAACAATGCAGTCTCAATCCAAGAACGCACAGCTCTTCAACTGGTTTGCTGGCAGACATTCAACAAATATATAGGCAGTCATGGCCTAATGGATAGAGAGTCGGACTTGTAACCCGAAGGTCACGGGTTTGAGTCTCAGGTCCGGCGGGGATTGTAGGTAGGGGGAGTGAATAACCAGTGCTCTCTTCTGCCTTCAATACCACGATTGGGGTGACACCCTTGAGCAAGGCACCGGAGCCCCAACTGCTCCCCGGGTACCGCAGAAAAATGGCTGCCCACTGCTCCGGGTGTGTGTTCACGGTGTGTGAGTGCACTTGGATGGGTTAAATGCAGAGCACAAATGGGGAAGTCGTGGCCTAATGGTTAGAGAGTTCCAAAGTTTGCGAGTTCGAGTCTCAGGTCCGGCAGGAATTGTAGGTGGGGGGAGTGAATGTACAGCGCTCTCTCCACCCTCAATACCACGACTGAGGTGCAAGGCCTTGAGCAAGGCACCGAACCCCCAACTGCTCCCCGGCGCAGCATAAATGGGTGCCCACTGCACCGGGTGTGTGTTCACGGTGTGTGTGTGTGTGTTCACTGCTGTGTGTGTGCACTTTGGATGGGTTAAATGCAGAGCACAAATTCCGAGTATGGGTCACCATACTTGGCCACACTTCACTTCACTAAATATCTCTAACTTTTATTGCCCAAAACTCCCATAGTTCTCACAAAACTGAGATATTTATTTGTATTATGTTTAAAAATAGGCAAAATAAAAATAAAAAATGCAGTACGTGAATGTCAAAATTCACAATATGCAAAAAAATCCATCCATTCAGCAAAACGTTGGAAAGTACCCAGATGACCTATTACTTCTGCCAAGGTTGAAGTACACATCTGATGGACACTTTACCATCTCATCAGGTCATGGGAGACGAGTTGTGAATGGCAGTGAAGCAACACAACTGACACTGGTAGTAACAACATGGCGGATGTAGTATGTCCACATCTCATTCATAATACCTATATTGACACCATATAGAGTGTACTTTTTTTAAATTGTCACAAAGTAAGTTTCACACCAAACATTATGCAATTTCGGATGCGACTAGTGTGTTCTAAAATCGGCTAAAATATTAAATATGTTTGATATCCTATGACTGGATGGATTCATAGTCTGAAGCTAAACAAATATACACTACACAATTTTCTGTGAAATGTATTAAACTGGACTGCCTAAAATCTGCAAACTGACTTTTGGCAATCAGCAATGACTTATACTGCAAAAAAAGTTGCGTAGTATATTATGCCTAGTATGGTCCAGTCTTTAGTTCTTATTACTCACAACACCACAGGCACTTCATCCATTCTGAGTTTGTCTAAACCAGCCTAGCAACTTTAAAGTGACATGTCAAGCCTACAGGCTGAGCTAATGTTTAAATGACAAAAGGTGAGAGCACTAGTAAAAATGTAACGTTGTTAATCTAGACACTTTGGATTAGGGCAGAATGACTCACTGCAAAAATGAACTCTTTTAATGATTAAGCACACTCAGTAATAGAAACAGAATTTAATTAGCACATGAAAAAAAAGATGACAGGTTCTGAATCAATGTGTCAAATTTCCTATCTGCTTAACAATTTTATTCGCCTTCAAAAGGCAGCGTTCGCGCACCCACCCCCACGCTCCCTGCTGAAATCATTAGCTCCTTGATGCTCCACAGTCACTGATCAGGGCATTTGAGCTGTGCCACGTTTGGGGCTCAGTGTTCCCCGGCTCCCACAGAGCTCAGCCTTCTAATGAGAGGAGGAGGACAGACTGAGGAAGTGGTAATTGGATCCTCCCTGTCCTGTCGTCTGTACTCTGTATGTGTGGTTGTGTGGGTCTTTTTATAGAGCGTTCTACTCCACCAAAGCCTCTGCCCTCTTGCAATGCACAAAACCACACATCTGAACTTCTTTTGAAATCCTGCTCCTTTTTTAAAGGCCTCAGCACACTCTCAGCAGGTACAGAAGCCATGCATGACTGTAAAATTGGTCTGCGGTGTTGCATTAAAATGATTCATTCCAATGTTCAGTCAGAATTCATGTGCAGGCAAATGATGAGTCCATCAAACTCCATCTGTCCGGTCTAACACCTCAACGCCAGTGACACGAAGCCTCTGTGAATATACCCCACTACAACACTGTCTGCTTGTGTAATCTGTATTGTGGGACATATCTGCCATGAATCATGGTAATAGCAGATGTCATGGGTGATATCTCAGTCCTCCCTTACCATTATAAAGATAATGCATCACTCTGCTGATGGGGGAGTATCTATGATGTTCAACACAGAATACTAAAGTAGACATTTCTCTCCCAGCGCTTAGTTGTATTTAAAGGGGAAGTGTCTGCAAAATCGATCTCCTGGCGGTTTTCAAGGCCACATTAATCGTTTAACTTATTTTTTTTGTTTTACATACTCGCACAAGGATGCACAGAGAAACTGCTAGAAGAGAGATCACTACTGACGCATCCACCAGCTAAGAATTCTTTCTGCATTTCATCTGAGGTAAATCCGGTCAAAAAAGTCCATCACTGTCTCTGTACAGATGTAAGGAGCATGTGCAAACTGTTTTCATATTTCCGTTCCTATAGAGTGTTGCTCAGTGTTGAGATATATTACACCATACATCATGTTTCATACCCCATTACCCTCAGTGATACTTTATTGTCATATACCAGGCGCTGTTTCAATGAAAAACTGACTTACAAGATGTACAAGCCTTTGCAGCAGATTTACGCATCCTACAGCAACAATGCAGCAGATAAATCTATTTATTAATGCAACACATATGTGCATCATCTCTCTTTATACTGTTTGTGAATATCCTTGACCTTCTGTTCCCATTACTTTCTAACTTAGTCTTAACAGATATCGAACGAAATTGTGGAATTATTTATTGATTGGTGCCTCCTTGTAAAATCCAGTGTCTTCAGAACAACAGAACTATTCATTGCTTCAATCACTATTTAATCTCACACATGAAACTAACTATTTTATATAGCCCTTATATATCTTACATCTTAATAGGAAACATAATCTTGAATTAGTCTTAAGGGGAGAGAAATATATAGAAAAGTATGTAATTCAAACATCTTGAGTTTGCTTATTGATAGACTTAATGGAGTTCTTTAAGAATCACTTTTGTCCCAAGTGTTTCTCCTTAAATGTCTCAAAAATGAATAAAATAGACACAAATGAGATAGCTGCTTACAGTAAGAATATAGAGATATAAAATGAATGTGGATAACATAGTGCACATAATTAGATTTTTGAGTTCATGCAATCTCAGACTTCATGGCAAACAGACAATTTTCTGAAACTCCAGACCAGATGAACCACATGAGAGATTATTACTTGTCAAGGGAAAACAGAACACTTTAATAAAACTCATTGCTGTCTATGAGAAACAAATGAGAGAGATCTCATTTGTGATTTGTCTTTCCTGTGGGGAGTCAAAAAGTGGCTGATGAAAGCAAATGTCAGAGGTACAAATGTTACTGGTTCGTTTATAGCGTTAATTACAACCATTTCTTACAGCCTATTTAAATATTTACTTTTGACTCAATAATCTAGATTGAATATCTGCTCCCTCTTGTACGCACTTGCATTAAAGCCATTTCCGTGCGTCCATCATACTGACTGATAAATTCATGCTTGAATAGTAAGAGACAAAATTAGCTATTACAGAATTACATTTGTCAACAAACAAATGTGAAAAGGTTATCGCAAAGCATTTTATTTCGTCTCCCGAGGGAAAAGTAAGCTAAATTTCTCCTTGTGGTTCAAAATAAATTCAGAAAAAGGAATTCATCTGACTAAACCTTCCTCTTTTCCACACCCAACAAGATTAAATAAATAAATAAATAAATAAAACTACATATTGGTCTGTTTTGCCCTTTATTGTTGGCTCATGTATCGTAAAAGTGACGCACCTTTACAAATATTTTCTGTCAGAACACGAAAACCAAAGAATTAAAGAGTTACTGACAGGTTTTAAACACAATAAACCACCCAAATCAATTCAGGTGTGTTATTTCTAACATATCATGATGTATCACTCACCTCTTTGACTTGCGGTTGCTCGTTTCTTTGGTCAGGTAGTATTTTGCGGCTATTCACCAATATGAAATAGAGTAAAGCGGCTATCCAAAACAGCGCTGCAAGAGCTAAAGTCAGCTTTCGAGAAAGCCTCTTCATTTTCAAACGGCCGTTAACGAATCATTTCAGTTTGAAAACCATTCGCGCGCTCCTCTCTCAGCGAACGAAAGGCGAATTCTTCCCGCGCGCTGCGCTCGCTCACTTGCCCCTAGTGCCTAATATCCAGGAATGAGGTTGTTGCTCTCGTGCGCAGCGCGCTGACTTGCTGAGACTGTGGGTGACGCTGGACGCTGTCCAGCGCGATTAAAATCATCCTGTGTACCCACTACCCACCGAGGTACCGACAAAATGTGAATGAGTTTAGCACCACCTACCGCGGAACAGCGCTTTTACGAACCTGTTCTTGATGCGCTTCTAACGCAGTAGACTCGCTCTGAATTTCTCTCCGTTATTTGTGAAATGGGCTTACAATAAGCAGGACTCCCGCTGCGATGGGAAGTCTGGAAATATCAGAGGATTTTGTAAGTAGCGATTTGTAGTATTGCAAAGCCATGGAAAAGTACTTAAATGGAAAGTCATGGACATTTTTATGATTAGCCTACTATATAATTAAGGTAATTCGCACCTATAAATTATTACAAGCTAGAAAATGAAAATCATTGTGAGTGCAATCTCTATGAAAATATTTTTTTCCACTTAGACAGTAAAGGTCTGATTAACTACACAAAAATGGTCTAATAAGAGATTTTGATTTTAGGCTATTTGTCATTTATGGGTCACTTTATCTAAAATACAAGAATATAAAATAAAATATGAAATATTACTCTAGCTATTTAAGAATATAAGATAACCACATCGAAAACCTCATTCACATAAGTATCAGCCCATTACTAACAAAGCAGAGCAGGCCATTTTGCTTGAAACATTTGATGCCACTAACCTAGTAAACACTTAATTCCAGGTGGAGATTTTCCCTTGGCCTTGATGCCCAGATGTTGCATAGTGCAAGCCAATCAGATTGGAACCAACGATTTCGGACAACTCTTGACATTTCTTGTAACACAATATGCATCAGAATGCCAGTATACAGACTGTAGGTGGATGTGCCGTCTGAGGCTGAGACTAAAGTTGATCCATCACCATTTCATCCTTGAAACAGGGCACTTAACCTTAGGAGGACCGTCTTAAGCACACTGTAAGACAGCAAGGACAAAATTGACAGGTAAATGACAAATTATTAATTAAGCTTTGCTCAAGGACACCAGGATCATCAAGGACTGTTAATCAATTCATTTATAAAAGCTATATTTAAAAACTAAATAATTTCCCATAGGATCTGCACAGGCTCTTAAAAATAAAGGTTTCGGTTACACTTTATTTTAAGGTGTCCTTGTTACAGTGTAATTATACATACTGAGTAATATTAATTATGTACTTACTATATGGCTATAGGGTTAGGATTAGTGTTTGGCTTAGGGTTATTTGCATGTAATTATGCATAATTTATTGTTATTATAATAGTAGTATGCAACGTGTAACAAGGACAGCAAGGTTTCTTATTGGCATCGATGGTTCCATGAAGAACCTTTAACATTCATGGAACCTTTCCACCTTTCCATTCCACAAAAGTTCTAACAAAGAAGGTTCTTCAGATTATTAAAATGTTCTTCACTAGTAAAATATTTAAAAAACTGTTTACTGAAAGGTTCCAAAGAATTTTCAATGGAATGACTGTGAAAATCCTTGAAACCATTATTTTTAAGTATAATGTATAAAAGTTAAATGTAAATAATTCACTAAAAGCCAAGAAAAAATGATAAGACCACCTGTAAAAAATAAGTTTGAAGAATACAGACCTATATTATGCAGGGTCTGTAGTGTCTCAGAGTCATCCTTGTTAGCGCCTGCTGAAGCATGACAGATATATCAAAGCACATAGTTGGTTTCCTCTTCAGTCGCTGGGCCTGAGGGAGCACATTAGCATAGTTCTAATTAGCTCTTATGCCATATGCCAAAGGTTGAATATGCAGCTCAGGGAATATTTTCACAGAAACCTGAAAAGCTTCCTTAGTTATGCTACCCACTCTCAAATTTGAGCATATTCACTAGTATTGT
>JAFVLL020017427.1:0-32874 GCA_021397915.2 Tor tambroides
GATGGCCATTGCCATGGTGACCTGTTAGAGCATGAAGATTAGTGGCATATCATATCTAAACTTGATAGGGGTGAATTAAAAATGCATCTAGACAGTGCAGTGCAAAGTGCCAGCTATCGGATTAAAAGGGATTTTATCGGCGATTTTACCACTGCTTTCAACAAAGCTGATCCAAATGTCCTTCAAGGTCCAAAAAAATAAAATAATCAAAGTTTGTCATGAATAAAGGATAATCAGATGTTGTCTTACATTTGTAAACTATTTAATTCACTAGATTATCAAATAATTGTAATAATAATAATTTTAGCAAAAGCTAAATTAAGTTAATATAATAACTAAATTAATTAAAATTAGTCATGCTGATACAAATTTTTAGTCATATACTAATGATTTTCTTTGTATGGTTTGCATTAAAATAGCAATTCCTTTCTGCTCATTCAAATCTATTAATCTACATATTTTCAAAAGAAATTCACATTTTATAATAGTATCATTTAAAGCTTTTGTTAAACATATCCTACTTTTTCTTCACCTCTTTAAATGCTCTTGTGTCCACTGTGCATGCAGTTCAGCGTGTGACTTTGCACAGAGCGGATCATTTAATGTTTCACCTCCATCTCCTCAGCACAATATGAATGGAACTGTACACTGCTAAAAGGATCAAATGCATTTAATCAAGTCAAGCTGCTACAATCTGCCTAAAACAAAAGCAGGGTCAGGGTGACCCTCCTGAATAAGCGAAAAGCACTGTAATTCCAAATGTGTGCGAAGGGATTAATTTTTCAATTTATCAATTCGCCGCAGTGCTTTTTGGTATAAACAATGCGCCATGCGGTATCGAATGCTTGGCAGCTGCCTCTGGAAAAACTCAATAAGGTTACTGTGTCAATTGGGCTTGTGTGTCTTAAGCTCCTGACCTGTGACCTTTCACCCCGGCCTTGTAAACAGTCCCTAATCCTGACCTTTGGCCTGGCTCTGCACCCTAGCTTTCAGTGCTTTGAACATGGCGTCTTGTAATCTGATAAAATCGTTACACGCAATTCACAATGCAGAAAAGAGAATTAAGAGTCTCTTCAACTTTTTGGCTTTTTATTTGAAAGTTTCCACAAATTTCATCGGACTGATCAAAGCCAGATTCACGTCTCGCACCCTGATAGGTTAAAATCTAATGATGTCATGTCATCAAAGTAACATATTCCCTGCTTAAAATCAGCATGAAATCAAAATGAACCCTATTTACTTTCTCAATACGTATTCTTGGTCTTACTGTGAGCAATTCATGCACATTATTCCACATTTGCTGCATGTTAATTCAATGAAAAATATATTTGTAACTTGCTTTGCCAGTTTTTTGTTTTAGGCTGACGTTAGCATACTGTTTCTGAAACCTTCCCCGCTGACACCCTGTAACTTTTCACAGTCCAATCAATTACTGTAAAATTACATTAAATGTCCTATTAGCTTTATTACAGTTTTTCACCTTATAGAGTATGGAAACTTACCGTTAATCAATCAACAGGTCTTTTACAGTATTTTACCATTAAAATTTCAATCATTTTTTACTGTATGATATTGTGGCGCTAGCAATGCCAAGATCATGGGTTTAATTCCCAGGGAACATGTGAAGTGATAAATCTGTCAATTGTTTTAGATAAAATTGTTTGCCAAATGCATTGAAATACAAGCTCATGGTGCATTAAGAGGTCTGTTTTTGTCACTTCATAAGGCCTTTCTTTGGAAACATATCTGCTGTATTTTCTCATGAGAACTTTCTATTCTAATCATGTGTGTGGAAAAAAGTATAGAGGTCAAAATAAAATTCTTAAATCAAAACAGCCGGAGAAAGAAGCCCATCAACTTTCATCCTCAGTCCTCACACAGACTTGTTAAATTCAGAAAAGACTCTGTTTGTAGGTACAAGAGCCACCGGCTTCTCGTGTTTACATCTTCCCTTGACATTTTCCCTCCCTCCGCTGTTTTGAAACAGATTAGGGTGCGGGTTATTAAATAAATGAGAGTAACCCTCCCTCGCCTCCTCTCTCTCTCTTACTGTTCTCTCTCTCTCTCGGCGGTGAGTGACAGTAATCCGCGGTGAGACGTTGAGCATCGGGATAGAAGGTTTGTTCTGCATCTTGCCGACCCCTGTTCCTCCCGCCCCCTGCATGGATTCAGCGGGCGGGTTGATAATGTCAGAGAATTTAATCCGCGTACAGCTAAGTGCCAACCCTCACTATTGTCTGAAGGCAAACTCCCCCCCCCACACACATCATCCTGCCCTCCGGGGTCCACAAAGACTCGCGGTGGAGGGACGACGAGTTGTGTCGGGTAGGAAGAAAGCCGATTGCTGTCAGCTTTGGCGCTTAGAGTGGCAGAATTACGGGAAGCAGATCTAATTTAATTGAGTGGGATCTGAACCTGGCGACTTGAGAGAGGATATAGGAGAAGTGTGTGTGTTTTGTGGTAACAGCATGTGTTTGTATGTGTCAAGGTTCAACGCGTTTTGCTATCTAAATTGTTTGCTTTCAGTCGACCGTTAACGTAAAGTCTTGCCGACAGCAAAGAGACCATAATCAAGTGATAGTGAACCACATTTTGTCCTAATCATTTAGTTCATCTGAACATAATCAGGAGATTGCACTTGTTGCACTTAAAGGGATAATTCACTGAAAAAAGAAAATTGTCATCATTTATTCACCCTTGTGTCTGTATGAGTTTCTTTCTTTTGTTGTACACAAAAGAAGATATTTTGAAGAATGTGGGTAACCAAATGTTTGATGGTAGCCATTGACTTCCATAGTATGGAAAAAAAAAAAAAAATTCTTATCCCATCTTGTGTTTATAGATGTTACGGGGCTGACGAGACGTGAGACGTGCGGATCCATATGCAAAGCTTTATTATAAAACATGGTCATACAGGCAGGGTCGGGAGACAGCAAACAGGTATGGCAGAGGCAAGACAGAGCAATCCGTAGAGCAAGCGTGGGTCGACGATCGGCGAACAGTATCCAAAGGGGCAAGGCAGAGAGATAATCCAGAAACGAGAGCAGTAATCCAAACGAGGTGCGAACACAGTCCAAACGGCAAGGCAAAGGGGTAAATCCGGGAAACACGGGCAGGAAATCAGAACACAAGGCAAGGCTAGGCAAGACTATGACTATAACTATGACAAAGGCTCCGTAATGCAGCTATCGCTTGGAGAGAGATAAACGCTAACAATACTAGGAGCTAACACAGAATGGCACGGTAAAGCAGCTAGCGCTAGGGGAGTGCTATACGCAGATCAATACTCGGCGATACGACTGAGGAAGTCCATGGTTTAAGTAGCGTGTGTGTGAATGAGAATCAGCTGTGTGTGATCAGTGTGATCAGCTGTGTCATCAGTGCAATGGATTATGGGAAATGCAGTCCGATGGTGAAATGGCAACAGTAATGTGGTGCAAGAGTCAATACTGTGAGTGGGTGACCTCTGGTGGTGATTGTCCCGAAGTGCAAGGACCGGATTCGTGACAATAGATAGAGCGATATATCAACTGTTATTTGCCAATTTGAATGTTATTAGCTTTAAATGATAACTGTATGCTCTCAGTCAAATCTGCTAATATCAAATTTGACAAATAGTAGCCAATATATCGGTAATGTCTGTATATACGGTATGTATATATATACAGTGCCTTGCTGAAGTATTCAAACCCCTCCATTTTTTTCATGTTTTGTAATGTTGCAGCCTTATGTTAAACTGCATTAAATTACTTTTTTCCCACATCAATCTACACTCCATACAGCATAATGGCACAGCAAAAACAGAAATGTCACAACTTTGTAAATTTATAAAAAAAAAAAAAATCTGAAATAAGTACATTGCATAAGTATTCAAACCCTTAAATCAGTACTTAGCTGAAGCACCTTTACAGCCTCAAGTCTTTTTTGTTTGATCCAACAAGCTTTGCTCATCAGCATTTGGCAATTATCTGGCATTCTTCTCCTCACCTCTTCACCTCTCAAGCTCTGTCGGGTTGGATGGGAGCAGATTCACATTTTCAGGTTTCTCCAGAAATATTTGATTGGGTTCAAGGCCAGGCTGTGGCTGGGCCACTCAAGAACATTCACGGAGTTGTTTATAAGCCACTCTTGCTGTGTGTTTAGGGTCATTGTCCTGTTGGAAGGTTAACCTCCTGTCCAGTCTGAGGTTCTGAATGCTCTGGACTGGGTTTTCATTAAGGCTATCTCTATATTTTGGTGCACTGAGCTTGCCGTCTACTCTGATGAGTCCCTCAGTCTCTGCCTCTGAGAAACAGCCCCACAGCATGAGGCTGCTACCAGCACACTTTACTTTTGGGATGGTACTCTGCAGGTGATGAGCAGAGCTGGTTTCCTTCAAACATGATGCTTAGAATTGAGGTTCATCAGACCAGAGAATCTTGTTTCTCAGAGTCTGAGGGTCCTTTAGGTGCTTTTTTTGCAAATTCCAAGTGGGTTTTTGTGTGTCTTCACTGAGGAGAAGATTGAGTCTGGCCACACTGACATAAAGCCCAGATTGGTGGAGTGTTGCAGTGATGTTCGTTTTGTAGGTTTCTCCCATCTGCATATATGATCATGGAGCTCAACTAGAGTGACCATCAGCTTCTTGGTCACCAGTCAGACAAGGCCCTTCTCCATCAGTTGCTCAGTTTGGCCAGGAGGCCAGCTCTAGGAAGACTCCTAGTTGTTTCAAACATCTTCCATTATGGATAATGAAGGCTACATGATTCTGTGAACCTTCAATGCAGCAGAATTTTTTCTGAACTCTTCCTCAGATGTGTGGCTTGACGCAAACCTGTTTCTGAGCTCTACAGGCAGTTCTTTTGACCTCAGGGCTTGGTTTTTGCTCTGATATGCATTTTCAGCTGTTAGACCTTTTATTAAGATGTGTGTGCCGTTCCAAATCATACCCATTCAATTGAATTTGCCACAGGTTAACTTCACTCAAAGTGTAGTAACATCTACAAGCTAAATATGAATGCTCCTGAGTTAAAATATTTTTTAAAATAAATTATTTTATTCCGCAGGGATGCATTAAAATACTCAAAAGCAACAGTGAAAACGTTTATAATGTTACAAAATATTTCTATTTATAATAAATGTTGTTCTTTTTAACTTTCTATTTATCAAAGATTCCTGAAAGTATTACAGTTTTCACAAAGATATAAAGCAGTACTAGTGTTTTCAAGATTGATAATAATCAGAAATGTTTCTTGAGCACAAATCAGCATATTAGAACGATTTCTGAAGGATCATGTGACACTGGAGACTGGGAATTTGGCAATAATGGGAATTTTTATATATGTTTTAATTGAAAATTATAATAATATTTCACAATAATACTGATTTTACTGTATTTTTGATCAAGAGACTTCATCCAAAAACATTAAAAAAATCTTACTGGCCCCAAACAGCTGTGCAAATATATGCTCTGAAATCTCATTATTTAATTATTTTATATAATATAAAAAGTAGATTTTGAGATTATGCATCCATGATTTTTTTTGGGCTAATATTACCCAAAATCCTCTGGGCTTTATTTATTATATTTAATTAGTAAATAGGTTATTATAACCCTAAACACTTGATAAGGAGTTTAGGATGGTTCTGTTTCAATGTCTTTAGTTGTAGAAGGCAATAAATGGAAGGAATGTGAGACCATGTTTTTATATGTGTAGACACCCATAATAATAAGAATAAGAAGTTGTAATAATAACAAGTTGCTTCAAAGGCAGAGCAAGTCAGAGTTCAGAATGCTGTGCTCTGATAAATCATATCACAGAAAAGTAAAAGGGTGAGTTGTGATTTCATGTTGACTTTAAACATTCAAGAATCGCTTTGACAGAATGAAATGCAGCACTTACAGAGATGGATGGAGTGAGACTGAGAAACAGGTGGAATGGAAAAAGAGATCAAACTTAGACTGATACCAGTGTGTATTAAAGCAGCATGGGTAAAACAGACCGTGAGTGTCTGTGTGTGTGTGTGTGTGTGTGTATGTGTGTGAGAGAGAGTATACAAAGATAAGAAATCTCTCTGTCTGTTTTCTCTCACACACCGGAGGCCCCGACATGTGTGTCCGCTCACCGTTAACAGGCTGTCAGAGCGAGTCTCATTGCTGGGATGCTTTGAATCTATCACGTCTTAACTTAAGCGCAGTCGGGCACATTGTTTCCGCCAGCTCAAATGCGCGTCTCTTCTGTGGGTTAAAGGGAGAGCGTGCTGTTTATCAGAGAGCTGCTATTTTTAAGAGCCGCGCATTGAGTCGTATCTCAGTGAGCTGTCAAGTGACGACAGCCTCTCCCTCCTCTTTCCCATCCCTCTCTCTCTGTCCGTCCATTCCCCCGTGTGGTAAATCACTGGCTCATCATATGTTCAGTGAAGAGTCAATACAGAATCACAGAGATGCAGGGCTGAAAAAGGAAGTGAGCATGTCTAAAGAGGAAGGATTAAACCGTGAATTCAGCTGGAACAGATGATTTTAAAATGATGTGTGTATGTGTGTGTATGGACTAATGATGAGAGTCAAACATCAACTCCTTTGAGTATTGCTTAGATGACCTCTTCATTGACCCCTTTCACACACACAAACACACACGTTATCATGCATTTAAATGTACTAGCTCACTGTACTAGATCTTAAATATGAAAATGACCTTGATTTCATTCATTTTCTGCTGATTATTTATAGTGTTTGTTTATATAGTAGTATACACTTTCTTCTATTTTCTAATACATCTGTCTGTCTATCTATCTATGAAAAATTGAAAAAAAAAGATCTAGGATTTACATTGAAACGCTTTTCATTCAGAATGTAAATTAATAATTACAAACAAATAATTACACAAACAATTACAAAGAATTAAGCATGGAATTTTGAAGTAGAAAGACTGAAATAGTATTTTCTTGTTCCACTAGTCTTTTGTTTAGAATTTTGAAAATAATTTCTTTCAGTGTAAATATTAACTGTTTTTAAGTCACATAAATTGTATCAAATGTCGCATGGTTGTTGAATCATACAACCATTAATTTTTTTTATCTTTTTCATGACCAATAACCAATAAATGGCCAATATTATATCTTTATGTATACTACTTTCTAAAAAAAGGAAATTACACATGCAAGAATTAAAATTATTATTATTATTACTAGAAGTGAATAATATGCACAGTATGAGAGATAAAATAATTAATATTCTTTTATACTTTTACCATAAATATGTAATATACTGTTTGAAAAAAAGAAAAGAAAAAAAGAAAATCCTCATAATAATACAGTTGGGATCTCTGGGATGCAGGGATATATATCAACCAATTATGATACATTAAAGGAAAACGCCACCGTTTTTCCATATTCCAATATGTTCTTCCCTCAACTTAGACGAGTTGATGCATACCTCTCCCGTCTCAGTGCGTGGACTTAATCACTCTAGCGCGCGGCGCCACTATGCTAGCGTTTAGCTTAGCACCATTCATTCCTTAGGATCCAAACAGGGATGAATTTAGAAGCCACCAAACACTTCCATGTTTTCCCTATTTAGTGACGGTTACATGAGTAGTTACATGAGTAAGTATGGTGACACAAAATAAAACGTTGCGATTTTCTAAGCGGATAAAAAATGATAACTATAATGTATGGCGGAAGAACACTTCGCAGCACTTCGACCTGCGCAGTAATATCATCACTCCTGAAAACTCCCCCTCCATCAATAGAACCAACGTGTTTTCAGGAGTGATGATATTACTGCGCCGAGGTAAATATCCAATTTAGGGCGATAACTGACATAGTGCTGATATGTCGCAAATTCCTTTCTGTTTCACTTTAACACATTCAAATTTGTGAATGTAATCTTGAAAAAGTGGGCCGGTTTTGTGCTCAGCTGGTTCACGTATAAGCTGTACACTTTAATTGCATTTCTGCATTAATTGTGGGATGATTTTCAATATGGTAAAATGTCTTTAACAGACCAAGGGGCCGTGGACGCGTAGAACTTTGTGAATGCCGTACATACTAATTCTGTGTAAATCCGCAGAGCTTTTCCACGCAGGCCTGGTGATCTGCTGTTTAGCAGCATGTGTCAAGGCCTTGTGTGTCATTTAGAAATAAAGATCATCTCACTGGACGTCCATATTGTTATGGATATTTATACACACACAGGCTCCCATGTGCAATCAAATGATGCGCTCGTGTCGCGCGCTCCTCGGATTTGATTGATGGCTGAAGATAATGGCTCACAAACAAACTCTCCCTCCCCCCACCCGCCCTCCCACCATGAATAAGGCGCGCACCTCTCTCGCTCTCTCCTCCTCGCTCTCGGAGCAGACAGCAGGGGGGAAGACATCTGACATTTATTCAATACCATCAGTAGCTCTGTAGTGGCACTGCTGAGAGAAGGAGGGAAAAATTATGATCGGCGGTTACTTAAGCTAAAAGCTACACGGTGTCAGACGGAGGCAGCACTTAAAGAAATCCACGAGTGGAGATTTCTCTTCGGGAGATGCTCTGTTTTTCCTGGGCCCTTTCCGAAACGGTTCCTTGCGCACAGCCGCACCGAGTTTTTTAATAAAAGCTCGAAGCGGAGGAATTCTCTCAGTTAATAACGCAGAACAAAAGCGACATTGTGAGGGCCGGACAGCATGTGTATTTGTGTGTATGTGTGCGAAAGAGGCTGTGCCACATAGACGGGACTCTGTCTCTCTGAGCGTTTGACCTTTCTCTGGTGGCGTCCCAGGAGTCGGCATTTTAGAAAAACACCTTTGTTTACTGTCATTAGCTGATCTGAGGTCATCCGTTATGGCGGCCGCCTCGACAAAAGCAATTCAGAATTTAATCATCCAATTTTGGTAAAGAGACAGCCCTCTAATTTTCCTAAATTTCTTTAATATACTTGAGGTAGATACTGTAGGTAAACAGAAAGCAAGGTTATACCAACACATAAACCCCAAAATCTCGTTTGATTTACCCAAACCTACTCACGGTTACCGCTTCCAAAAACGCAATCAGGAGAAAGTTAACCATGAAAATAATCACCATGAAAACAAACACTAAGATGAAGCACTTTCTTCTTTTGTTTAATGGTGATTTACAGTCTTCATGCATATTGCCACCTACTGGCTGGTTGTGCAATCATTTTTTAATGGCATCTTTTAATAGTTAATCTTTAATCAGGGTTTATTACTGTGAGCAAGAATTATTTAGTTTGTTGAATGGTAAATATATTAATAAAAAAAGACTGAACTAAAAAAACAGTCAGCTTAGCCATTTTACTTCCACAATTATTGTAAGGTGAGATGTATCACAGTTATACTTTTATTATAGAAAATGTCCTGTTGCAACAATCAATAAATAAGTAAAAAATATCATTTTGAATGCAAATGTGTGAGATGAGAATTAAATCAAAATAGAGTAAAATAAATGTTATAACAGTGATATAACATATATATATATATATATAGTGTAACTTATGTAAGTATAAATGTATATACTTTATATAATGTAAGTAAAAGTTGAGGTTATCTGTTTACTTATCCCTAAACTTGCCAGGTATGTCACATAACCTGCTTTCTGGAATAACACTCAGGTGTCTGTTAAGCAAAGTTCATATAACATATCAGCGTTAAAGGGATAGTTCACCCAAAAATGAAAATCCTGTCATTAATTACTCACCCTCATGTTGTTCCAAACCTGTAAGAGCTTCGTTCATCTTCAGAACACAAATTAAGATATTTTTGAAGAACTGCTGATTTCACATGGAATATTTTAACGATGTCCTTACTACATTTCCAGCTCTGAGAACATTTCAGTTGTATTGCTGTCTATGGGAGGGTCAGAAAGCTCTCGGATTTCATCAAAAATATCTTAATTTGTGTTCTGAAGAGGAACGGAGGTCTTACGGGTTTGGAACGACATGAGGGTGAGTAATTAATGACAGATTTTTCATTTTTTGGGTGAACTATCCCTTTAATACCAGTTTTTCCCCCATCTTTGTTTTTTCTTGGCCACAGATTATTAAACACTCCATCCACTCTGAAATTCAACTAGCCAACCGGTAGGTGGTTGGAGACGGTTGTCCTAATTTCTTGGCGTCTCCTCGGTTGCACCGCCCTGCACTTGGCTTGCCTCAACCCTACAGCGAAACCGCTAGTTATGGTTAACAATAGTCTTCGTCTGACAGTCGCAATCAAGATAATGGAACACAGTGTGAGACAAGCATGTGGGGAAAAACAGCCCTACCACAGCCAAAGCCTTTCCCAAATTAAAAGCATTGGCCTTTAATCTGAGAAATATTGGATGGCTTTATAAGAAAGAGTGATGACTGAACATACATACCTGGAAATGTCAGGTGTGACCTTGCCTGTACTGAAATGCAGTTCGATAGAAGACAATACAAGCTTTATTGACAACATCTGTGACGTAATATCACAGAAAGTAAATTGAACTTCAGTTTCCTACCTCAGTATGTAAAATTTGTTAATAGAAATATAGTTTAAAAGGTAAACTAAAGGGCAATTGTACTTATAGGCATAATCATAGATTTTTTTATTTATTTTTGACTTTATATTAAAAAAAACATGCATATGTACAATGTTTATTTTATATTTATATTTATATATATATATATATATATATATATATATATATATATATATATATATATTCAATTTGTATAAAATCAAACTTACATATGATCTTTAAAAAATAAATTAATATTTCTATTCAGCAATAATTATTCAACTTAATAAAAAGTGACAGTAAAGACATTTATATTGTTACAAAAGATTTCTAATTCAAATAAATGCTCTTCTTTTGAACTTTTTATTCATCATAGAAATCATGCTTTCCACAAAAGTATTTAAAACATTTTTTGAGCAGCAAATCAGCATATTAGAATGATTGTCGAAAATTCAGCTTTGCATCACAGGAATAAATTACATTTTGAAAAATATTCACATAGAAAACTGTTAATTTAAATTGCAGTAATATTTCACAATATTAGTATTTTTACTGTATTTTTTGACCAAATAAAGGCAACTTTGGTGAGCATAAGAGATTTTAAGTCATGAAATAACAAATTGAAGATATATGAAAACTTTGTGTAGTAACTATTCAGTAAAGCGTGAATCATTTAGCTTTTGTCTGCCACATGTACTTGTGGTCCGCTCTAGTGTACACTAATTAGTTTAGTTGTACAAGACTGAGAGCAAAGTGCAGAATGAAATCAGCAGCAGTTGTCTGACTGAGAATAGAGCATTAGATGTGGAAGTCTGAGACCAGACAGCTTCACGCACAGAGTGTGTGTGTGTGTGTGTGTGTACGTTTGCAAGAGAAAGGATTTCAGTAGTATTGGTTGAATGCATGGACATATGGAGACTGACTCCTCTTGGGCATCAGCGGGTACCAGGAGCCCCATCATCCTCTCTGTCTGTCTCTCTCCCTCACGCTGTCTCTCTCTCGCTGTCTGTCTCTCTGAGCTGGCACACTGGTAGCTCCTCTCCCTGGGATACTCAAGCCTTTCAAACATGAGTAATTGATGAATTGTATGCAATATGCAAATGTGAATGCATAAATCTCCTGACTGACAGCTTAATTTATGTGAGCCTTTAAGAATGCAGGATTAGATTTTAATTAAATATCTTCAAAGGCACCCTGACTCGTACATTTTTCTCTTGCCTCAGCTGCCGTCTTTGTTGTTGTTAAAACCGTTTTCCATTATAATTTTGGAAATCTGATTTTGTTTTCCCTCCTTGTCCTCCCGCACCCCCCTCCGGCCACGGTCCAACTCTTGGCCTTTGCTTCTTCTCGGGCTAAATATTATTACAAACAGTTCTCGCTAAAGGAAAAGATTAAAGCAAAGTTCGATTCTGCGAACAAACTCTTAGGCCACGCCCACTCTGCAAAAAGGGGCGTGGTTTGAATTACCGACCTCGGAACTCCCCGCCTCCATCTTTTCAGCCACATTGTCTCAGCGAGACAAGCAGGTGTCGCCTGTTCATGAATATTGAATAAGGCCATTTAAAAGATGACAAGGGCACATTTACGAAGCCGGGAGAGAATAAAAAGTGCTTAGTAACCCAGTTTTCGCTGGTCCCCAACAGAGCGCGATGCTGTCGCCGGGGATTTGAGCAGAGTGATTGGTTGCGACGAGCGCACTGACAGGGTTTTCTTCTCCGGCGTGTGGAACGTGCAGTAACGTGTGAATGACTTTTCACTGCCATCTGTTCCTCCAGCCCGATGGGATACGGGAAAGAGAGGAGAGTGTGTGTGTGTGATTGTATACTCACTGCTCTTCACTGTCTGTCGTGGCAGTAGGGAACGCACATGGGCATCATGCCTGCGAGTGGGAAAGGGAGATGAAAAATATTCCCATAACAGGGAATTCTCAGGGTGTAAGAGGCTCCATTACAGTCAGATTGACTGAAGAGCTGAGTGGTTCGCAGGGTGCCGATTCAATATACTGACAAGCAGTTTTCAATAGACCTGCATTACAGCCGGTTAATGGAGACAAAGTCAGGACACTTCATACTCATACAGAACTCGAGAACTTGTATATTGTTACCTCCATATTAGCAGCAGTTTGGAATTCTGTGATTTTATTTATTTAATTTTATTTGCAAAATTTGAAATTATGGCTGAAACAACTAGTCTATAAAATGTATAAAACTTTTGACAATTTCTATACATGAAACCTGTTAAATTCCAGTAAAATTGCCCAGTTATCTTTTCCGGTAAATGTCTGCATTTCAAACAATGCTCGTACTGCTACCATTCTCGCATCATCACCAAAATACCTTTTAAAAATGATTTATAAAATCAAAATTTGATTCATATTGGTGTCTGGTCAATTGGACAATATTTCTTTCCAGATAATCACAGTTTCGATAATCAAAAATGATAATGGTGCAATACAAGAGCGCATAACCAGCTAACTGATTATTACAGCTAATTCTCATCTTTTCTTGTACAGCAAATTATTTGATTTTTGTTTAATAGCGTTCTGTTTACACCTTAAGTGCACATACATGAACAACAAAATGTTGCTAACGTTAAAAAAATCTCATCATAAAAGCCTGATGCAAATACGAACCACTGTAAAACCATTCGATTTTTCCCTTTTTTGATGCAGCACAAAATCGGCATAAGTGCTCAAATGGTCCAAAATCTGCTCTAATGCTTTATGCACTAAAAAGCATTTGCATAACCATATATCGTATGATGTTATTAAGTATAATCTAAGATTATGGAGTAACTTTTTACTTTTTATCTGGAAATAATTTCTGACCGATTTAATTAATCCAAAAATATCATTTCAGGGATTTCAGTACTATATCCTTGTTCATAGTAATCATACCAAGTCCCATATTTCCACACAATTAGAATTCCAGTACTCTTTCTGGAACATTGTGTTGAGTACACGACAGCTGTACCTTTCCGAAAGCGCTCTTGAAAATGAAAGGATGGGTTTTATATAAGGGAAGCACCTGTCACGAGCGAGGAAAGAACTGCTCGGCCTCTAACAATACCCAGTCAAAGTGGAGCTAAATAAGAAAATAGCTTTAAGAGTCCCGCGGGAGTCAAGTGCCTGTTCACGCACAATCGCCTGACTGCAGACTTCTAACGACTCCAGCATGTTGGCTTTTTTTTCTATCTTGTACTTCGGGCACGCCTCGATTGGGAATGCTCGAAAGGAGCAAGTGAGTCAGATGCTCCAAATGAGGAAAGAAAGAATTCTTCTTGTTCTTCAACACACACGTATGTCGATGTCGAGCTTTACAGGAAACTCTTTTCCACCTCGCTTTAAGCACGACCGGAAACGTCCGCTTAGGTTTTTTTTAACAGTCACCGATGTGCGATTTCAAATTAGTAGCTGACCGTCTTCAAAGGCGGGATCTTTTGACATTTAGCTGATTTTTCTTTCTGCACCACAATGACCCCCACAGAATCATTTGCTGCCCCACCAGGCTGTTTTCTAATTTGCTTTCCTCAAAGGAAATGGAGTCGTGTTATCGGAACACTGAGGTAATTGATTGTTTTCCAACGTGGCTTTTGTCAGAATGATTTAAAAACCAACTTTGAAACAAACTAAAGCCTTTGCACACAAAGGTCTTTGTGGGGTTTTTTTTTAGAAACAATAAGTTAGAACAAGTTTCTTCCTCACCTGTGGCCTACACCCTGCATCATGTCTTGACCCCCCTCCACTTGCTCTATCAATAAAATCAGTGAATAAAAACTCATAAATATTGAGTTTTTCAATCAAATATTTTCTCCGCGTAAAAAGTCAAACAAAACAAGGCTAAAAAGTAGTTTGTCGAACTCTCCCAGAATCAAAGACTCCATTCATTTTATCCGCACTAGAGAGGAATTGTGGTCTGGCAAACTGTGCTGACGTTTTTTTTTACAGTACAGTTAACTCCATCGACTGCTCTCCACTTACAGGCACTACAACGGCTAAAGTGATTCATGTTGATTGCCTCTCTTTTCCACCACGCTCCACTGTTCATAGTTTTTAATTGGATTAGTAATGTGACGGTCCAAAGTGATTCCCATTTGCCACAGACCATGACAAGCTTGTCAACAGATCAGCGAGTCAAACTTGGATGTCTTGGGGCTGGAAAGGGAGGAAGGACAGTACGGTGCCTTATGGACCAAACTGGACGCTGAAGGGTCGTTTGAAGTTTACCATTGATCCATTTGGCTTCTAGTAAATTTTCTGTTTATTGGCATTGTTTGATTGCAGTGCATCAAGTCTGAAATGTAAGTGCTGAAAAATATACATAAGTGCACTACTATGGTCTTAGAGAATGAAGATCTGAAAGTGATGGAAGTACATTTTAGGCCAGGTTCTGAAGTTTAATACCAAGTAACCCAAAATATGATGATCCCCTTGCAAAAGGACACCCCTATATAAATATATAAAACAATAGTGTGACATTATAATGATAACAACATTATAAAAATTCTATTTATAAATTCAACCATTGGCATTTATATTATCACTGCATTAAAGATTTTTAAAATATTTTTAAAATATTTAAATTAATCTGTATAGTATGGAAGCCTGCTTTCACTACAGAATAAAAAAAAGTAAAAAAAAAAAAAAGTAAAAAAAGGTGTGCGATTTAAAAAAAAAAAAAAAAAAAAAAAAAAATTTTATCTCACAATTCTGAGAAAAGTCGTCTGAATTGTGAGATATAAACTAAATATAAAATGACTTTCTTCATGTAATTCTGCAATTGCAAGATGTTAAACTTGCGAGTCTGAGAATGAAAGTAAGAACTGTGAGGTATAACTCACAATTGTGAGAAAGTCCCTTTTTATTTTTTATTGCATGGTGGGAAAAAATTGTGAGATATAAACTCAAAATTCAGATAAAGTCAGAATTGCAAAATATAAACTAAATTGCAAAAAATATAAAAACATAAGCTATAAATATAAACTAAATGCAAAAAAAACAACAAAAAAAATTATTGGGATACATCGAAATGAACCTTCAGTGTCCTGGTCAAAATACTTCCTTAAAAGTTGCTGCTAACGGTATTTTATTTGTTCTTCACAATCAGTAGCAAACTTGCATTGAGGTTCAACTCAAAAATTCATTACATTATGGATGTAAAACTGGTTGCAAATGCTGATTTATGTCTACTTGTGAACACATTGTATGCTGCTGAGAAAACTTCTTGTGAAATTTGTATGTAGTACTACTACTCTCTGAAACTCCAGTCTAACACTATTAAGAACAAGTTGCGCGCTGTGGCGTTCTTCCTCTTGGCTTTACTATGATCAGGTTAGTGGTGATTCTGCTCTGGTTTGTGTTTGTTAGCGCTGCAGTATTAATAGAACGGTGAAAAACACTTGCTGCTTGATGCACTTGGACATGATCCAATGATATGCAGCAGTAGAATTAGCATTTTGCTTTTCTGGCTTATTTTGCTCTGCCAGCGCCCTTGCGCAGGGTTCGAACTGTCATGTACCTGTCTCTTTGATAGCCCGTCTCACAGTGAAGTGCGGGAGATAAGTGTGCGTGTCTGTGTTTTTTGTTGAATAATTTGTCTAGCGTGTTGTACGGTAGCGGAACGGGATTCTAAAGCCGCGCTTGTTCGCGTATCTATCGTGACAGGGGATGATGTGTAACCGTATGTACGTTTGTTTGATGTGTGTGTAAAATAGTAACTTGCTTATGCTCTGAAGCAATTTTCCTTTTCATTGGTCTGTCAGAAGAGGCTGAAGTTTCCATAAAATCACATTTGCAGCACTTATTGTAACATTGATGATAAAGATAAGGAAAAAAAATGCCAGTTTCTTAGAAATCTAGTCTTTTTTTTTTTAGTTTCATACAGTAAAAACAAAACAAAACACTAAATTTCAAGAAAAGATTCAATTTAATGACTCTAAAATTGAAGGTGACTCTAGAAACGAATCAAATGAAAAGTAATAACATATTTTTCCTATACCTTAAAAACATAAGGGTTCTTATCGTAATTATTATTTTCAAATTTGTTTGATTAAGAAAGAGACTGAAGGTTCCATAAAATCAGATTTGCATCATTTATTGTAACATTGACAATAAAGATAAGGAAAAAAGTGCCAGTTTCTTAGAAATGTAGTCTTTGTAATAATGTTGGTTTCATACAGTAAAAAACCCCCCACTAAATTTCAAGAAAAGATTCAATTTAATGACTCTAAATTTAAATGAATTGAACGTGACTCTGAAAACGAATCAAATGAAAAGCAATAACATATTTTTCTATTTTTCTTATACCTTGAAAACATAAGGGTACATATCATAATTATTATATTCAAATTTGTTTGGTTAAGCAAAAAAAAAAAAAAAAAAAAAAAAAAAAAAAAAAAAAATTATATATATATATATATATATATATATATATATATATATATATAATTTTTTTTTTTTTTTTTTAGGGTAAAATTTTTTCTTTAGGGTAAAAGTTTTTTCTATACAAATATGATTTTTATTAATAAATGATATTACGTTTTTAAGGAGTCACACCAGGTGGTATTTTACAACAAGAGCTAACTTTCCCTTTTAAAAAAAAAAAGTACATTTTTATGTTGGTTGTACCACAAAACAACACAAAAAACAAAACAAAATAAAAAAAAATATATATATTACTATTACTACTTTTAAAAAAGTGAAGAATTTGTTGTTAAAAATGATTTTATAAGCATTTTTTCCTTAAGGAATAATTATACCAAACTGTTTACCTAGTTTTCTTGTCAAGAATTTCTCTCTTTTAACAAGTTTTATTTATTTATTTTTTAAATGAATTGATTTTGAGAAAAAACGGGCTATGTCATCATTTGTATTCAAGAATTGCTTTTTTTCAATTTTTTAAATGAATGAGGGTCATGTCATTGACCCATAAGTAGCCTATATTTGGCGTTCACCAATCAAAACACATCTCTCAATCATGTGACCCTGTGTCCTACTGTACATGATCAAGCAAAACTTTAGATGCAAATGTATCTCATGTCTGTTTTTTCTGTGCAGTTCTCGGCCCGGTCGTCCTCCCAAGCGTTCTCTCGGCGTGGCGATGCAGGACAGCTCTCGTCTGCTTCCTCACAGCGTTCACGGGCTGCTGTCTCCCAGCCTGCTCTCCCCGACAGGTAAGACCCCCCTCTCTCGCTCACCCACCTGGAAGACCTAAAAATACCAGCCTCACCTGTCAATGAACGACCAGTGAGTAAAACCACATATATGAACATTTTGTCTCATTTATGCTTGATTTTTCTTTCTTCTGTGAAATCTGGATTTTTTTTTTTGATCTGTGCTGTCTGTCTTTTTTTCCCATCTCTCTCGCTCTCGTCTTCTCTCTTCCTCCCACTCTTCCACCTTCTGCAAATCAGCTCGTATTGATTTTCCCCCTCTGTCCTTCACTGGCCACCACTGCGTCTCAAACAGAGGTTAAACTATTGGATTTCTGTAGCCTCTTTGCTTTTTTCCTGCACACGCATTTGCTTTCTCTCTTTCTCTCTCGTCATCCCTCTTTCATCTTTGCTTCCTTTGGAATACAATCTGTTTCAGAGGAATTGTTTAGACCAAATCCCAAACCACTGGGCATCACCTGCGTGTTTGTTTGCGTATTTATCTTTACGACTAAACCGCATGTGCTCGGATGCGTTTACGTCATGTCCGCTCTTCTCTCCTCTTCTTGCCTTTTAGCTTCAGTTCTCTAAATTGCTGATGGTAGTGGCAATTTAGCTCTCACAATGGCCAGCGCGTGTATCGATCTGCGCAGCGCGGAGTAGCCGGAGCAGTCCGTTAGCCGGCCCCGCTGATTGATTTTAGATGACTCTGTTGTTATTTCTGCCGGCCGCTCCGGGGGGGGGGAGGAGCTCTTTAAAATGTGCGTCCACATTTCTCTCAATCCCTCTGCTCATCTCGCCGCCCCCAACGCCAAAAAACGTCTGACTTTGTAGGATGTGATGCGATTTGAGAGCAACGTGAGTTAATAGGGACATTGACATTATGGGCTTCGTTCATGAAACGTGAGCACGAATTTCTGTGTGGATCGCACATAAAACCATTCTTACGTAACATGAAAAACTTTATAAAAAAAAAAAAAAAAAAATTCTCAAATGGACTTAGTTTGATTTATTTTTGTTATACAGGTTATGTAATTTAATTTAATTTTTTAAATTAAATTGTATTTATTTTTAAAGCCATGCTTGTATGCTGTATATTATTTTTATCTTTCTTTATTTTATTTTAATTTTATTTAAGCTGGACTTTAGCAAAGGTGGATTTACTGTCACGTATGTTTGGAATCATTCAATTTTTCAGAAAGAAAGTTTCTGCTCACCAAGCCTGCATTTATTTGATCAAAAATTCAATAAAATCAAAAATATTGTGAAATATTATTACGATTTAAAATAACCATTTCCAATTCGAATATCTTTTAAAATGTAATTTATTCCTGTGATGCAAAGCTCCAGTCTTCTGAAATCATTTCTTATTATTAACAGGGTTGTGCTGCTTATTATTCTTGTGAAAACCATGGTACATTTTTTCAGGATTCTTTGATTAAAATAAAATATAAAGTATTTTATAAAAAAAAAAAAATCTATCATTTTAAAAATTTTAAAATGTTTTTTTTTTTTAACATTATAAATGTCATTATTTGCTGAATAAAAGTATTAGTTTTTATTAAATCTTTTTAATTGTAGTGCATCAGTTTCAAAACATTAAGAAGAAAAAAAAAACTCTTTTCAGAGATGTTTCTTAAGAAGGAAATCATTATATTAGAATGATTTCTGAAGGATCATGTGACACTGAAGTCTGGAGTAATGATGCTGAAAATTTAGATTTGCATCACTGGAATAAATTACATTTTAAAATGTATTAATGCAGAAACAGTTCTTTTGAATAATAATCATATTTCACAATATTACAGGTTGTATTTTTGATCAAATAAATGCAGCCTTGTTGCATATAATAGACTGCTTTTAAGAACAATAGTGTAACTTTTAAAAATATATTTCTTCCAGATGGTAGTTTCTGGTATCATTTACCCTTTTAAACATGTTAAATGAACTAAAGTGTTTATTTTGAACTCCATCCGGTTGTGTTCCAAACCCCTCGGGTCTTTCTGCTGTAATTCCTTGCACGAACCCATGCAGCACTAAAAGAACTGACATCCACATGTATGTCAGGATGCCTCCGTCTATTCTCCATGACAGCAGTATCAACATATTGTGAAACTTGAGGAGCTGAACTTACTTTGAATGTTTATAGTGAACAATCACTCCTTTCCACTTGCATTTCTTCAGTTACTTGCGTGTATTCCAGTAAGAATAGACAGCACACAGTAAAGTGATGAAGTCAAGCTGCTTAAATGTGTGAAAACAATTCCTGTAAATCATCTAAAAACTTTTACATAACACTTCTACATAGATGTACCGCCCTTTTAATGCTAAAAATATTTGTAAATGTAAATTAACTTGTGAATGGGCCACAGTTATCTAAGATGACTACATTTGTGATCTTTCACCGCAAATGACTGGATTTGTGACTTTTTAATGAGATAAAAATGAATGTAATTAGTATTGGTTGTAATATTAATCTAGTATGAATTCTAATTACAGTTGTCCTTATTATAGTCAGTAATTATACAAGTGTGTTATTTATAATGAATTCATGATGTAATAAAACGAAATATATATACTATAATTTTATCTGTACGTGTATTATATATAGTATCTTTTTTTAATGTGTGGCCATACATCAGTTCAACACATTAGTTTTTAGTAATACATTTGAGGCATTGTAACTATTGTCACATTCTAGCAGCATTACTAACACATCAGCAGATTCTGATCAGACTTGTCATTTAATTATTAGCAGCAATTTGTGCTGTTATTTCCTGCTAACGCCATAATTAGGCAGAACAAAGTGGTGGCTCGGCTGATACGGCGCTCAGCGGAGGATATCAATGCTCACTCTCACCCTCAGAAAGAGAAAATACAGTCTCTGGGGAAATGAAGTGTTTTTCTCTTCTCTCGAAGCCCTCCGCTGTGTTTCCAGTCAGGACGGAGCGTCTGAATGCAGTAGGGGGGGTGCTGGTAAACCAGGTGTTGTTGTGGGGGGGGGGTTGTTTTTGCATTTGGTTTCCTGGATTGCTGTTGACAGAAACATTATAAGCCTGTGGCACTTGAGCGGAGGACAGAGAGAGAATGAGAGCTGATATACAACTCTTATGTACAGGACGTGCTGTTTGTGCTTTGGGCATGATACCTGAAACTGTGCGGCTTATTGAGACAAGGTATGCTATTACTTTTGAAAACGTAGGATTTTTCACCTGTGGACAGTAAAAAAACATCTACATTTTTTAAGGAGAGACCCTTTGAAGGAGAGAACAATGCCATATGTACAGACCAGAATATCAGATCAAGAAACTTATTGCGGGTTCAGTATGAGTTAAGCTCAATTAATTGATTTATACTTTCATTGTTTTCTTTATAAAAAAAGCAAAAAATGAAGTTACAGTGAAGCATTTAAAATGGAAGTGAATGGGGCCAGTTTTGGAGGATGTAAAATCAGAAATGTGAGGGTTATAATGGAATATAAGCATTCACATTTACTCTTCTATTAAATCTTGTGTATTATTCAAGCTGTAAAGTTGTTATCATCACTTTTATGGCCTATTTTGGTTTTTTGTTGGGATATTGTCATGGCAAAGTTGTAAAATTGAATATGAATTCACTCAGAAAAGGTTAGTGAGTGACTTTATCATGCTAAAATCATGTATAGTATTAAAGTCTTGTGGCTATTTTAAACAATTTTTAATAATCAGTAATGTGCTGTCAGCTGAGCTTAACTTGTACTGAACTGAAATATTCGGTAACACTTCAGTATAGGGACCAGTTCTCACTTTTTGCTTATTAGCATGTCTAATATTAACATATTGGCTGTTTATTAGTGCTTATAAAGCACATATTCTGCATGATCATATTCTACATCCCTAATCCTACCCAGTACCTAAACTTAACAACTACCTTACTGACGACTAATAAGCAGCAAATTAGGAGTTTATTGAGGCAAGTGTCACATTTACTGGTTTATTAATAGCAAGAACTGGATCTTAAAATAAAGTGTGACTAAATATTCCTTTTGAAGTTGTGCTGTTTTGTTTTGAGACAATAAGCCACACCCTAGCAACACCCTGGTAACCAAAACCACTTTTAATTTCAGAAAATGTAAAATAAAAAATCTAATAATCTTTATGTAGTTGTCCATATACAGGGTAATTTGACTTTCACAGACTTCTCAACTCACTGCCTGTTCGGGGTTCGAGTCTGGGCCCACCGCTGATAACGGATAACTGATGGGCGGCACTGATACGAAATGTCAGCGAAAGGACACTTGAACACTCTCTCAAACTCACACATTCCCACACACATGTCCCTGACCTTCCATCTCATACATACACACTTGTAGAAACGACTCTTACACAAACCTGTCTGTAAACACACACACACACACACACACACACACACACACACACACACACACACACACACACACTGTCTCTCTTTCTCTGTAGGTGAAAACAATTGCAGACCTAGCTGGTGACTTTGATGAATGACATGTCCCTTTGGGGAGCAGTTTCTCCATCTGTTTATCCCCCCTTCTGTTGCCCCCCTCCCTAAACTCACTCACACACATGTGCAGAAACACACAGCGCACTCAGTGCAGGAGTATTTAAGACTGCCGCTGGCTCCGTCATGCACCTGTAAGCACTCTTGCACGCACAAGACATCTTCTTTTTCAAGCACCTAGAGTCTTGTTGTTTTATGTTGTTTCTGTTAGTGTTTTTTGGCTAGTCAAGGAGATTTTTTTTTGATGAAAATGGTAGGTTACTTAAAGTAGTCATCTGGTCAGACTTAAGGTCAATGTGAATTTGCAGTTTGCAACCCATTTTATGTGATATGTTTCTAGGTTTAAAGATATTAAAAGAAAAAAAAACAGAACTTGATTTTATCAATCCAGAATTGGTTTGAAGCTGAAAACTGGTAGTTAGATACCAAAATTGTGTTTTATATTTTGTATTGGTACGTTTAAGGTACATATTAGTACCTAAAAGGCACAAAAGTGTGTACAAGAGTGTGCAAACTGCTCCTTGGTAAGCTAATTCAAGCACTGCCTCTCAGAATATTCTACGTAAACCAATTCAGTTTTACACTGTGACCTGTTTCCTTGTCTGATTTAGAGCTGGTCACTTGCGTTGCAGTCCGACTGGAGGGGTTAACTATGTGTATGTGTGTGTAGGAAAAGAGCTAGGATAAATAAAACATGGAGATCTGTTTAGTGACATATGGGCCAGTGCAGCCCGTCTCCTGCATCCTAATGAACGCTAAGCCTTTCAAACTGTGTGAGACGAAAGCTTTGTGCTGCCAGGAATATAGATATCAGCAAGAACCAGTGAGCGTTTTCGTTTGTCTCAACCTGTGATCCATGTGAACGCGTGCGTACAGCAACACCAAACTTCATTTTGCACTTTTGTTGGGTTTGTAAAATGTCGTAAGGAGTCATGTGTTAACACGCACATCTTGAAGTGGCACAGTCGTGCAGATTTAACATATGGCAGTCGATTGACAAGTCAGCTGAAAAAAAAATCCACAGTTGAACACAAATTAAGCTCGTAATTTGCAAATTGATTTTTTTTTTGGTGTCAGAGAGAGAGAAAGAAAGAAAAAAACTTCTCACACTCTCAATGTCATTAGCACATCTGTGACTTTTTGACATCTTTTTTGATCTCTGAAAAAGGTGACATCTGTACAGTCTTGGCAGAATGTTTTTAACCCTTTTAATCCCATGGGTTCCATTTGTGACAAATTTAAAGTTTGAAGGATAGAAGAAGTTGTTGTATTTTACGTAGAGCTGTTAACTGTAAGTAAAAGTGCAGACTTTATTGATTATACCGTATATCACAGCTTAATATGTAGAGACGCAAAAGTTAAATTCACCAGAAATTCACTGTAATTCAGTAATAATGTTTCAAGCCTAACGGGAGACATGTTGGTGCCTGTATGTTTTACAATTCATAACTGTATAAGTAAAGTATATCAATACACTTTGAACAGCTGAACTATATTTTTTCTGGATTTTGGATAACTAGCATAATATTGCAGGTACAATAGAAAACCACATATCAAATTAAACATCAAACGGTGTCTTTCTATGAACAATGGCATAAAACATATAAACTTTACTTAACATAAAATTGAGCATAAATCTTGACACATATTTCATAATAAAAATAAGAAGCAACAAAATAATTAAAATAAATTATAATCATATGTGATGCGTCACACCGGGACTTGGTTTTTCACTCTAAGTTAACTCTCATTTTTTACTTGGGAAACAACGTTCATTATTTAAATTTTTTTTTCACTAATGTAAAATAATAATAATGTACTATTTTTTTTGCTGTGTAGGAATATTCCTGTTTAATATAGATTTTCACTGTGGACTACAAGGTAATGCACACTTTTGTATTTCATAAACTTTACAGTATTTTACAGTAAAATTAAATTTTATTGCCAATTCAATTTAATATATATTTTTACTGTATATGGTGAGGTCATTTAAATAGCTAATTAACATTTTATTGTAAAATTATTAGATTCTTTTTAAAAGTAGGAAAGTTAAAAGTTTGAATATTTGTCATGAATTATTTTTATACAGTGAAATTTTCTACATAAAAAGTGATGTTTAATAAATATATACTCATTTTTATATATAAATCAAGTTCTAAATTTCGACTGTAATTTAACTATAAATGTGGAAAATGTTTATTTGCACCGCATTCACACTTTCTCTCCTTGTAACTCATTTCTGCATATAGTCCTTCTGTAACACACACACACACACACACACACACACACACACACACACACACACACACACAGATTTCCATCTGCCCCCAGGTGCATAGGTGGGTGGCCTTCAATCCCTATTTAATGAAGGCTATGTTATTTTTTTTTGGATCACAGAGTGATCTGCCTGTCCTCAAACACACTAGCAGGAGACGTCTCAATAGCTCTTCATTATTGCAGGCAGAGAAAAAACAAAAACACAAAGACATCATAATTACAAGAACACGCACAGGCTCGGGGACGGAGAGAGTTAGAGCACAGGAGAAGATCTTCAAGTGTTTATTTCTTATAAAGACTAGGCTGGCCGCTCTCCGATGGCTTCCCAGTACTTCTCCTGCACTTCCTGCATTGATCTACTGAAGAGAATAGACAGGAAAGGATGAGATGTTTGGTTTTTTTCACATTTTTTGTCTTTAAACAGTTTGTCCTCACTACACATATTTCTTTCAAAGATGAAAGAAGCTGAAATGTGTTACCTGATATCAAACCAGAGGTGAGAAAAATGTTACATTTGCACTATTTAGTTGATGGTAAACTACTGAAATAGCAATTACAACAGTACAACTACAATAACCCCCTTACAAAAATGTAGAATTTGTAGTAAAGTGTTGAATTTGTAGTATTTGTAAAGTAACCACAGATTGTTATGAAAATCAATCATGGGTTTACCTCAACAGTTGTAGTGTAACTAATGTAGTTCCCCTAAAACCACAGTTCTTAACTAAATTTAACTACAGGAGCAACCAAATGTCACATAAAACGTACCATATGTACATTCATCTGTTCCGGGGAAAAAAAAAGAACACTCTTTTAGCGCCACTCACATTTCACATCGAATATGTCAAATGTACTTGCCTCTACGTATTTCGCGTCTTGCGAAAAAGTTCCCAGAGGTACGTTTTCGTCATGAGACCAGGTTGCTGGTAAACTGCTGAAATAGCACTTACAAAAGTACAACTACAACAAACCCCTTACAACATGTAGAATTTGTAGTAAAGTGTTGAATTTGTAGTATTTGTAAAGTAACCACAGATTGTTATGAAAATCAGTCATGGGTTTACCTCATCAATTGTAGTGTAACTAATGTATTCGCCCCAAAAACCACAGTTCTTAACTAAAATTAACTACAGGAACACGAGTTTAGCTGTGGTAAGGTCATTATAACCCCAACTAAAACATTTGAATGGAAATTAATTAGGTTTTACTATAATAGTTGAATTGTTGTATTTGCTGTAAAATCATAATTAAAGTCCTCCATTGTGAAAGTTTTGTTACAAGAAACATTGAGTAACTATTGTAACCTGTGATCCATAATGTCCATAGATCCTTAACCATATGCAAAAATGCGACAAAGTATTTTAAGTTGGTATTTATACTTGGTATAATTCGAACACTATGTACCAAATTAAATTTGGAAGAAGATCATATATAAACATATTACTGTAGTGTCGAAAACTACAGGAACTATTTTGGCACAAACTGTGGTTCAAGGGCGGATTAGCTATAAAACACATCAGCGAGCGTCACACTCTTCAAAGTTTCACATACACGGACGTCTTTATTGAAGAATTAATAGCTATTGAGACGTCCACCTACAGAACTCAAGCGATATGATACTCATCTGTCTGTTTGTCAGCCGCTGGCCTCCTTATCACTGCACTGCTCGGCAGTGTTAACTCTATAATTAGCCACTTAATTAGCAAAGGGGACTTGATTGACAGTTTGGAGCCAATGACTCACGTTCAGGACGAACGTTTAAGCGTATGTGTGCTGTTCGAGTGTGCTAACGCCGCCGGCGACACATTAAGACCCACCTTAAGATCAATCCTACACTCGTATGCCAAAACCTCTTATGTTAGCACAAGTCAATCTGTGTGTGTCAGAGATTACAAAAGTGGGATTAGTTCTGGGGAATGATACACATTTATTAATCCCAAATAAATGATGTTGTCTTTATGAAGCCTTGGAGTGACAAATTTCAGTCAGTATGAATATTGTACAAGTAGAATCCTTGTTGCTACTGGTGTCGTCTGACAACTTCTTTGCAATAAAGCAATTTCTTGATAATTGTAGTAACTACTGATTAGATGCCAGAGTACCAGATTTTTATCAATTCAATTTTATCATTTTTTTAAAATTTAATTTATGGTTTTCAAAAAAAGTATCTTATGCTCACCAAGGCTGCATTTATTTAAAGAATACAGTATAAACAGTAACATATTATTACAAAAATGAAATATTATTACAATTTAAAGAACTGTTTTCTGTTTGAATATATTTTAAAATGTAATTTATTCCTGTGATCAAAGCTGAATTTTCAGCATCATTGCTCCAGCCTTCAGTGTCACATGATCAATCACAAATCATTCTAATATGCTGATTTGCTGCTCAAGAAACATTTATTATATACACACATATACATACACACACACATATATATATATATATATATATATATAAATAGCTTTATTCATTGATCAGAAGTGACATGAAAACACATTTATAAAAAATATTTCTATTTCAAATAAATGGTGTTCTTTGAATGTTCTACTCTACTCAGAATATCATGTTTTCCACAAAACATTTTGAATGAATGAATGAATGATGAATGATGCATTTTATATAGTGATTTTATTGTGCATTGCCGTACACCCAAAGCGCTTTACAATCATGTGGGGGGTCTCTCCTCAACCACCACCAGTGTGCAGCATCCACTTGGATGATGCAACGGCAGCCACAGGACGACGGCGCCAGTACGCTCACCACACACCATCTATTTTAAGCTGCAGAAACTGTTTTCAACATTGATAATGACCAATAACCAATAATAATTTATAATAATTGAGCAATAATTTAGTATATTTAGAATTTAGAATTCTGAAGGATCATGTGATAAAATTCAGTTTTGCCATCATAATACATTAGATTTTCAAAAAAATTAAATTAGTAATTTATCATATACATTGTACAGTTTTTGATACTTGGTGAGCATAAGAAACTCCTTTCAAACAGTATATGTGTGTGTGTGTGTATACATATATGTCAAAGTTATTATTATTTTTTTCTTCAAGTGCTAATATAGTGTTAATAAGCAGTAAGCAGAGAATTAAGCATCAAGAGGTTGTATGAATAATCTGTCCGTGTTAATTACCCATCAGGGCACCTGCAGCTAAATGAGCTTGTGCTTACCAGAAATAGTTACTGTTCTCCATGTGAAGGGCATCATCACACACACACACACACGCGCTCTGGACACCTAATACAGAATTTCAATATAAACACACACACACACACTCAAACAAAAAAGGGCCAAGAAAACAAAGAGTCTCAGCATCCCACAGCGAGCTATATTAATTTTGACAGTGCAGTATGTAAATGCCTATTTTAGTGCTTACGCTGCTAGTTAGCAGCTATCGGCCACGCTGACACTTCTTCTCCTTGAATTAAAAAAATTAAAAAAGAGAGAACGTCAATAGCACATCGATAAAGTCACGCTAATTTTTACACACCGTCCTCAAGTTTGCCCTCATCTGCACATTTTTTTAAACGTAACATCAAAGTTCAAGATCTGACTTCGTTAATCTGGTATTAAAATGAATAAAAGGGTGACCTTGTCCAAATTAATAAGTCAGTGGCGAAACACGCTTTCAACGTTCAGAAAGGTTACACAAAGGTTAGCCTTCAAGTGCGGCACCAGCATGCCGAGGGAGACAGATGCTCACCGTTTTCTCTTGAACTTGCTTTGTTGCTGAGACATGGGAGCTCATCCTTTCTTGCTTTTGTTGTGTAGCTTATAGACAAACATCTCACAGTACATAAGACGTATTAAGATGAAGTGGTAAAGCAGAGATTGTCTTATGTCTCGAGTTGTGATCAAGACACTGTAGACTGTTTGTTGACAGACAGGCTCTGCTCTACTGCCCTTTGGTCACCCTCAAAATGAACAACCATAATCCCATAGTGGGCTGCTTTACTGAACTACAGTCTGTTCCAAGAACCTGTTTTTACTGGTAACTAAAACTAAAATGATTGAAAATAATTTTTGTTAATTAAAATAAAGCTGACATAAAATAGAAATATTAGGTGGAAAACAAAATTTTGCCTTGGAAACTAACTAAAAATATGTAATAATTCAAGTACCAAAATCACTAAAAATAAACTGGCAAAAAATAAAATAAAATAAGCTCATAATAAAATTCCTAAAACTTAAACTAAAAATAAGAAAGAACTGAAAATATAAAAATCAAACTAATTCAAAATATTACAATTTTGTTTAATGGTTTAAATGTGTGGGACCATTTTTTTAAATTTGTATATTTAATTATTAATAAATTATTAATTTGCATATAAATAGGTTGATTTTCATTTTATTTTTTATTTATTATTATTATTACTATTATTATAATTTGTACACTATTTTTCTCTGATGTTTTTCACAGTATATATATATATATATATATATATATATATATATATATATATATATATATATATATATATAATGCCTTTAAAAAAATTTCTCAATTTGTTTGCAGCTGGCAGTTTTGGACCCAGCCATCCAGCCCTTGTACAGGTTCATGTCATAGAATAAGACACACCTCTATCCTGTGAGAGCCTTCCCATCATGCTGTTCAGAAGCACAAAAACAGCCATACTAAAGATGTTAAATGTTCGTATGTGTTTGAGAAAGAGAGTAAAGGCAGCTCAACAGGTGCAGCGAGCTACAGCATCAGCCTTTTCCTTTCACCTTCCTACTTATCCCTCTTTCTGTCTCTCTAGTTCTCTTTTACTCTGGCTTTCTCCGGCCACTGGAGTGGATCAGTCAAATTATCGAGTGGCAAAACTAATTCGGCGCCCGGGGGCCGGCAGAGCTGCCACTTCCCATCAGCCCCTCCGCCAGTCAGCGCCCAACTGTTTTCATTTGGGTCCTCTTGTTTCATTTATTATGGCTATTGGAGCTAATCCTACGAGCAAACCCCCGGCCGGCCCGCCTGTCACTATTGTTTCGGCTCTTGGATGCACCTTGCCTTCAGTGGGAGGGCTGCTCCAGTACCAGCTCATGATGGAAGTGAGCTTTCTCAGATGGAGAGAGAAAGAGCGGGAAGGAGATCTCATCAATCATATTAAACTCATTTGGACAGGCTCAAAGCCCCCCACTTTCTCTTTCTCTATGTCACGCTTCTTGAAGATGGTTACAGTTGCTCTGTCGTTTCCTTATCTGTACTTGAGTCAAGCAGAAACCACCCAGTCTTAGAGGGGGGAAAAAAAAGTTCTTTCATTGTTTAAGTCGAAAGTCGTGACGTATTGTCAAGTATGGTGACCCATACTCGAAATTGGTGCTCTGCGTTTAACCCATCCAAGTGCACGCACGCACGCACGCACGCAGAGCAGTGGGCAGCCAATGCTGCGGCGCCCGGGGAGCAATTAGGGGTTCGGTGCCTTGCTCAAGGGCACCTCAGTCGTGGTATTGAGGGAGCGCTGTACATTCACTCCCCCCACCTACAATCCCTGCCAGACCTGAGACTCGAACCCGCAACCTTTTGATTACAAGTCCGACTCTCTAACCATTAGGCCATGACTTCCCCAGAGACATAAGAGACATAATTTTAAGAGACATAATTTTTACACATTTTTATTAGGGCTGTCATTCGATTTCATATTTTTAATCTAATTAATTACATGATATTTCGATTAATTAATCTAATTAATCGCAATTAATTGCAAAATAAATTGGACAAATACCCCCCCCAAAAAAGATTATTTAAAGCTATTTTTGTGTTAAATGAGAAAGTATCAAGTAGACATTACAAATTGTAGCTTTAGAAATATTTTATTTGATTCAACAAAGAATTTATTACACATAAACATTTAGGCTACAACGGCCTAACATAAACTATGGAACATAAAAAAAGATAATTTGAGAAACATCTCAGTATTGTTTGTTCACAGAATTTAAATTTTTGGGGTGAACTATCCCTTTAGTGTTTTTATTATTATTATTATTATTATTATTATTATTATTATTATTAATAATAATTAAATGATACTCTAAATAAGAAATTAAATCTGCCAGCAGGTGGCAGTAAATGTCATTCATTCGATTCGTTCAAATGGCTGATTCATTCAGGAATGAAAAACACGGATTCATTCAGAAAATAAACACCACTGTGTTTCTTCGGAGACTCACAACAATTCTGCTATGGCTTTAAAGATAATGTTCTCTGCAAAATTGAGCATACAAAATATTGTGTTTAAAATAGAACACAATATCAACCTCTTATTTACTGTGGTATAAAGTCACATTTGCATTATTATTATCTGGGACAAAAACAGCACTGGTGTGATACAGCTCTCCCTGCTGCTGTGATATCGTTTATCATGTGATATAAATATGAGACAAAAACACATACAGGGGCATTTTTACACCAATATCTTGAATTTTAGGGCATAACTGCATTTATGGAGTTGTTGCCCTGCATCATATTTTTGAACAGTCAACTGTATGAAATGTAAGATGACTTACCGGTCTGGGGGCGGGGCCAATGTGTTAACTGTGTTAAAATATATTAATTGCGTTATTTTTTTCTAATTAAGTTAACGCGTTAATATTTGCATCTGAGTTATGTACATAATAAGTACATATCACTGCAGTTTCCAACAGACATGAACACTAGAGGCGGTAAAACATCGAGCACTTTTTTCGTTTTCGTACGCGGTTATGATTACAGCTCTATATGTTTCGCTTTCTAGACGTAACAAGCTTGCTTGATAGCTCAGTGGCACAGAACTGGACTGACGATGCGGAATCCTTGGGTACGAATCCCGTTAAAAACATGAGTCACGATGAAAGAGCAGAAACGAGAGTTTGAAACGGCATGCTTGCAATTGCATTTTAACATCACATTCACTTTTGTTCATAGTATTGGGTTTAGGTGTAGTGTACATGGTACGTTATTTTAAAACGTCACGGAGACGTTAGCGTTATAGCACCACTCAATGGACATTTCAAGTCAGAACTGCGGTGAAACCAACGTCACATAAAATGTAGCATATGTACGTTCATCTGTTCCGGGGGAAAAAACCCGAACACTCTTTTAGTGCCACTCAGTGGACATTTCACATCGAATATATCAAAAAAGTACATGGCGGTAGGTATCTCGCGTCGTGTGAAAAAGTTCCCACAGGTACATTTTTGTCATGAGACCAGGTTGGGTTTCTTCCAGAAACAGAAAAATCCAGGAAACAGAAGTTTGCCATGTCTTTGGTTTTTAATCTAAACCTCACAACTGTGTTGCAGAAAGTTATTGATTATTATCACTACAGCTTCTCATGCATTTCCATGAACTACAATAGATGCTCAACAAACGGCAAACACATCAAAATGACATTCAGAGTTCAACCATAATCTTGAAGTAATTCCCTTTACTAATACATATTTATATAAAAGTAGTTTTCTTGATTAGGCCATCAAAAAGCCTTGACCACAGTGAGAGACAGAGAGAGAGAGAGAGAGAGAGAGAGAGAGAGAGAGAGAGAAGTGATTGACTATACTTCACCACAGGGCAACTGTTAAAAAGAGGTTAAGGGTTTTGTCGAACACACAACACATGCTACTCAAGCTAAACCGTTGTTTGTTCAAGTCTGGACTCTCTGAGTTTGCTGTCTAGCGGGAAAATAAACGCTTGGGGGTCTGAAGAGAGTATTGGGTGGTCTGTCTTTAATGGCCTAGCTTCAGTCTTTCTTTGAAATGTGAGGGAGGTCATACCTCTGCGCCTCTGCAATTAACCATGTTAACGAGGCTAAGCCATTAGCACCAACACCAAATTTGGGATGTTAAGCGAATAAGCACTTCACTGTTGTAAAGACATAGGTGTTGTGTATTTATTTGCTTATGCTACACTAAATTAGTATGTATAAAGTCTGCATTCAAAGCCTTTTTGACATAGCAGGCTTTTGTTTTTAGCATATAGCATGAGTAAAACTCAAAACTGATGCTCAAAACTGACAAAATTTAAGCTACTTACTTCCAAACTCAAATCATGTGGCTTGTGGAGGAGAGGTTTGCTATTATAGGGCCCTATGATTTCCGCGATGCAGTAAACGCGGACGGAATCACGGAATCCAGTCATAAAAACGGAATTTACAGTTTAACGCGGAATGTCACGGAATTTGTCAAAGTTTGGATGAATTAATCAAAAGTAGGTCATTACGCTTAAATCAAATTGCGATATGGACTAATATCTGTAAATATTAAGCCGCAAAAGTCGTTTTAAATATGAATCCTGCATTTTCTGCGAGTCTCTGTATGAATGGAGCAGACGCGTGGTTTTGTTTACTAGTTACATACACAGCGCGCGTGGTGCTCGCAGTGATTTCAGCATCTGCCGTCTCAATGAGGACATAAATACATGAACAATATCTCCAAAACTGCTCTGAGAGTCACTTTACGAGCATTTTACCATT
>JAFVLL020017428.1:0-79579 GCA_021397915.2 Tor tambroides
TATGGTTTGTTAGGATAGGACAATATTTGGCTGAGATACAACTATTTGAAAATCTGGAATCTGAGGGTGCAAAAAAATCTAAATACTGAGAAAATGGCCTATACAATTGTCCAAATGAAGTTTTTAGCAATGCAAATTAATAATCAACAATTAAGTTTTGACATATTTACAGCAGGAAATTTACAAAATATTTTCATGGAACATGATCATTACTTAATATCCTAATAATTTTTGGCATAAAAGAAAAATCGATCATTTTGACCCACTCAGTGTATTTTTTGGTTATTGCTACAAATATGCCCGTGCTACTTAAGACTGCTTTTGCAGTCCAGGGTCACATTTGTTTGATATACAAATGCAGTAAAAACAGCAGTACTGTAAAAATTACAATTTGAAATACCTGTTTTTTATTTTAATATAATTTAAAATATAATTTATTCCTGTGATGTAAAGGTGAATTTTCAGCACCATTACTCCAGTCTTCAGTGTCACATGATCCTTCAGAAATCATGAAAATATCCTGATTTGCTGCTCAAGAAACATTTATCATCATTTATTATTATTAATACTGAAAAGTTTGGCTGCTTAATATTTTCGTGGAAACTTTTTTTTTTTTTTTTTTTTTCCAGGATTATTTGAAGAACGGACAGTTAAAAAAAAAAGTTTCTTTATTTTTTTTAAAATAAATATAGATATACACATCCCTACTGTCACTTTTGATCAATTTAAAGCACCAGGGCTGAAGAAGAAAACATTTGAATGGTGGTGTACAACAAAACACACAAACAGAAGCAAAATCTCAGTTTCTTCTTCATACCGTTTGCAGACAGGAGAAAGTGTGCAGCGTTCTGTTGTGGGAGCCATCTGATTTTATTGATCTTCTCCTCGATTTCTAAACTTTTCAAGTAATCAAACTCAGGCTCGTGACTCTGAAAGGTGCTGTACACGTTGTATTCCCCTCTTGAGAGCGGGCGGTTTTTACTCTATGGAGTAAAAACAATGAAACATAAGTTAACACACCAATTGAATCCCAAAAAAAAAAAAGTAAATGTAATAATAATCCTTGAGTTGCATCACCTCCTGTTCTCGCTGAAATATGACGACTCTTCCCCCTTTGTCTCCTGTGGCTAGTAACTCCCCCGAATAGTTAAATTCAACAGTTGAGATAATGTCCGCTGCATATCCGAAAGGAAAAAAGAAAGATGAGACAATTATTTACTTCATACATAAAACATGCACAACTTTAACAAAGTAGAAAGCTTTGTCACCAAAATGAACTTTTTAGATGCATGTTTTTAGTCCTATTGTGCAAGACTGATCACTGCAGATCATGCCAAAGACAAATAACCTTTGTCTTTCATTAAATATTAATTATTCACGACTCATTTTCATGCATGCTTAAGTTTAGATGTTTTAAGCTCAAACAAATCTATATTCCAAATCTATTTCATACAATCAACATGCATAGACACCAAAACTGACCCTAAATGCATGTTCTTGGTCTTATTATGCAACAATGATCATTGCATGTTGTGCAAACATATGCAAAATTCAAGTCTCATCTTAATACACATTTAAAGTACAGATGTTTCATCCTGAAGCTCAAACTGAAGTAAAAACAGATCTATGCTCAGTGTGGATCACTTCCTCTCTCCACCCCTGCCGCTTCACCCTTCTGATCTCTCTCGCTCGGAGGGAAGGACACAGGGACAAACAGACGCATGATTCAGTGTTCCTGAAACAGAACAATTAGCTCAACGCAGACAGAGATGCACACAGGCCTGAGCTTCATTTAGCCGACAGTTCACATGCCAAAAACACAGTACGAGAGATAATCAAACACCTCTTGTACATTTATAGAACTGAAACAAAACTAAGGGCCATTTGGTTTCTTCACAGCCGATTTGATGAGGAAACTGCATCAGGTGAAAAACACCGATGAGCGACAAATTAAAATGGAGAAATCTGAGCCTAATGAAATGAATCGGTAGGGCTTTTGCATTGGTTCAGAGCTAGTTTTGGCTACAGGTTGTTTAAAAACAAGCATGATTTAAAAAAAGAGTATGTTTTGACGAATGGCAAAAAGACTTACGTTCTGTTTTCAGTTTAAACAGAAACTTCACTGTTGAGTACCATCAAAGCTAATGTGAGAATATCATTTACCCACACCATTACTTTTTTTTTTTTTTAATTGTTATTTTTATTATTTTAAGAGTGTTTCAGGTGTTCAGCCAGGGATCTGTGACTTGAGAGATGAATGAAGACATAACCGACTAACCTACCACAAAATAAAGGTGCCACATCAAGTCTTGAGTTTACTTTAACATCCAAAGTAACCTGACTCAGCACCTCTATTTTACTTCAAGCTGACTTTTATATATTACTCAGTTTATTTAAATATATAGTGAATAAAACACATATCAATTTATAAACAAAATGTGTAAATACAATTTTATTTTAGACGGATGTGGAGAAAAAGTGGCTGGTGTAGCTCATGTTTAAGAGACTGAACTTTTGCTTCAATTAGAGTTATTAAGCATTGAAGTTTTCAGAATTTCTCCTTTTGCAATAAATTAAAATGGCTCATAATGCACCATTAAGGTGAGAAAATGATGGTTTTCATGTATTCAAATAGATTAACAGCATCCTAAAGCTCAAAAAAGGCATTAGTTAGGATATAAAACCAACAGAAATCCAGGGTCGAAGGCATCAGCTAATGAGCAATAAACAAGCGGCGGCCTCAGTCTCTGTCCATGTGTGCGTTCTGGACCGTCTGTGTCTGATTAATCAATCTCTAGTCACACCAGTGACAGCGAGTAATCTGATGACTCACAAACATCAGCGGGTGAACCTCACCAAACACAACAAGAACATGCCCGGTCATATTTCACTCCAACATCAACAAAGATAATTCTGCATACAGAAAATGAAGGCTTTCTTGATGACCACCGCAATAATTTGCACTGTGACATTACTAGGCACACAACTGACCAGATTTTCCTCTTAAATTCCTGTTACATTGATGTTCAAGTCGCTTAATGATAGTAAGCACACAAAAAGTTAAATCAGCTTTTACACAATTCAATTCAAAATTTGAAATAAATATTTAATATATCTGCATATACTATATTTACAAAAAAAAAGTTACATGCAATATAAGTCAATTTAATGATTGCCAATAAAATGTGCACAAAAGTATATTTAGTTCAGTATTAAATATATCTGCAGTCGCTAAATTCTCATTAAAAATACCAATAGCATTTTTATGTAATAATAACAATGATAACAACAATAATAGCAATTATAATAGTTGCAATTTAATGAATGCAAATAAGATAAAAAAAACAACAACTTATGAACACACCATTTAAATCAACTTCTTAAATTATATTAGTACATTTACATTACATTTAATAGATGCTTTTATCCAAAGCGACTTACAAATGAGGACAACAGAAGCAATTAAAATCAACAAAAGAGCAATGATACGCAAGTGCTATAACAAGTCTCAGTTAGCTTAATGTAGTACATGTAGCAAGGTTTTTTTAATTATATAATGAGAATACAAAAAGAATAGAGAAGCTAGTGTTAGTTTTAAGCCCCTTTTAGACTTTTTGCAAGTCTAAAAGGGGCAAGGTTTTTTTTTTTTTTTTAAGAACAGAATTAGATATAAATTATAAAAATCAACAACTATTACCAGATACCAATAATCTAAATACAGCAAAATCTCTCTTAATAAATATTGCTTTGACTTCTTACAGTAATGACTTATGTTATGGAATTATGGTTTAATTGTCATAATGCACACATTCAAAACATCTTATCTGTCCTAAAAACGGTGCTTCATTTTATTTCTGCAATATATAAGCTATGCATTTTTTTTTGTCCCCTTAGTTTTGGGTTTAAGGTGACCTGGACATGTTTTTGTGAAATCTAATGTAGCGTGGAGAGACATGGTCATTAACTATCCTGATCTTTTTTTCCTGTGATGTGCATCTGAAGACGACATAAGTACAGATAGAGGGGAAACACCACTGTACTGTATCACAACACAAACCAAAACAGCCGCAGCAGCAGCGGGGGAAGCGTAGGCAGGTTCATAACGGACAGTGACCACCTCGTAAATAAACCATCTAAGCAAACATTAACGATTAACGTCAGACATCAGCCACAACCTACAGCAAAATAATATCAGCACCTCCCGAAACCAGATCAAATCAGAGCATCATACAGTAACCCAAACAACACGTTACATCACAGAGGAGTCCGTTAGCGCTAGGAAAAGCAGACCAAGCCTGACCTCGCAAAGCTCAAAAACACCCGGCGTGAGAGGCAGACAGAGATAAACGCACACATACCCATCCTGAAAGGTAGAGAGAGGCCATTATAGCACAGTTCCAGGCTGTGGCTGTCAGCAGCGCACACAAGACAGCAGAGGAAGATTTAAGAGCCTGGGAGTAGCTGCGGTATGGACAGCGCTGGCTTGCCTGCAGGGAGGGTGAGCAAGGGGTGCCGCGCGGCCATGTTGGACAGGTAAGATCGTGAGGGAATCCCTCCACACATGACACATAACCCTTCATGTGAGATCCCGAATAAATTATGGCCTCATAAACATCCACATAAAACTTTGAGGGAGTTTGCAGTGCAGTCCTTTCCACAAACAAATGACTCACTTCCTGTTCCAATGTCTTTCAGGGGTAGAGAAACAGCACACAAGCAACTACAACAATATATTCACAGTGATTTAAAAACAAATTCAACTTTACACAATATCCATGACATTTCTGCATAAATGTGTATACAAAAAAAAAAAATACACATTATATATATTGTAACAAATTTAATAAAATAAAACATCTGCAATTATCTGAAATGAATAAATGTTTTTTAAATGGTTAAAATATTTTACACAAATGTATGTAGGAAAATAAACTACTATAAAATTATTGCTATTGAAATATATATAAATTAAAAACAAATATATACACACATGTACATATGTTAAGTAGTATACACACAATTTAAAAAAATAAAATTAAATTAAAAATAAAATTAATTTACATTAAGAAATGAAATAAATTGGAAATTCTATTTAAAAATAAATAGAAAAGTCTTAAGACAATTTTATTTTTACACAAATGATTGTATTATATTTATTACTATACATTTTATTGAAATTTAAATGAATATAATAACAAGAGAATGGAAAAAAAATATATTAACAACATTTAAAAAAACATTTTTTTGAATTGAAACATTTCCAAAGAAATCTAAAATAATTTAAAAAAATATTCAAAGCATTAAAAAAAAAAGTTTTTATAAAAAAAAATAAAAATAAAAAATAAAAACTTTAAAATAACAAAATGTATGTAAAAATGCATTTTAGTTCTTGCTTTTTAAATCTACTTAACAACGGCCATTGTTTCAAGGTACATTTTTGTGTACTTTTAACTGATTATTATTGCACTAAAGTCTGGCATAGCACTGTGCAAAATAAATTATGTATAACTAATTGATGAGTCAAGCAAACAAACCAGAGTCAATATGAGCCCTATTTTGCACATTTATTCCAATAAATCATGTGCAATAAGTTAATAAGGCTATAAGGTTCCCACTCAAAAACACACAAAACCAGCAAAGACATAAAGCTCCACTAGAAAGTGCAGAGAAAACCGGAAGTCTTCACACTTAGGAATTACTTAGATGGCTGGGAGCCAGCGACTATCTCAGAGCTGTTTATTATGCTGAGTATGAGAAAGTCAGAGCACATTTAATACTATGTTTGCATCCTGTAAGCACACAAAGGTCTGAAGGTCTGCTAAAAATACACACAATATGGACAATATTGTTTTGAATTCAAATTCACATGCATCCTTATCACTACAACTCAAAATTCACATTTCCATAGAATTCCACAGAAAGAAAGACTGTCACTCAGTGCAATCACACCTCACAGTCTGGCGAAACAGTGATCTCTAAATAACCTTCTCTACCACATAAGGGCCACTTGGCTCAGATGATATTACACTAGTCAACATGTGTCTGTTTCCTAGAAATCTGTTTTAATTTTCACAGAGGGCAAAGCGGAGAGCTGGAAGAGGCGAAAACATCAACAACCAACTGCTACCACACAAACAACACTCAACTAAGTTACTAAAAACTTTTGTTTCAACATTAAGCTTCCTTACGAATATCTCCGAACTGAATAAAACAGCTACATTTTGTCTCATATAAAGTGACAAGATGCACAACCCTGAGATTTTTAGAAAAAATAATGCAAAAACTAAATAAAAGGCAAATAAGAATGGACAATCTCAACACTACAGTGAATCTCAATTTGCCGTCTAAGACTCACAATCACATCTGTATTACCAAAACCCCCTGTAAAGCCTCGATCACTGATCTCTGGATGGAGCCGAGCGCACCCTCGGACACGGCACATGGATAATGTGAGCTGGTCGGACCAGTTGGACGTGCTTTCCGGCATTTCAAAGGCAGGATGTGCTTCCCTACAGGAGCCCCAGAAAACAGCAAAAATGTTCACTGACGTGCCCACCAGCAGACCAATCCAGCAATCCGCAATGACCCATGCCATATTGATACATTTTTTGGATTTATTGCTAAGTATTCTACTATGCTGACCGCCCATTTGCCAACAATTCTCCTTCACGGGATTAAAAACTCACAAAATAGTATGACGAGGGCTGTGCTCTTTCCCACGCTGCCATATTTTCTACTGAAACAGACATTATTTTATTTTTAAAAAGTAGCCAATTATCTCCTACTTGTCAACGCTAGTCAGAGTTCTTTTTTTTTTTCTTAAACTGGTCGATTTTTGAAATTTTTGCTTCCGTAACATCATCTTTCTTAATATCTAGTGGAAAGAAAACATCCAAAATACTCCATTTTACACTTACTGAGTTTTTATATTTCAATTACAATACATATCTTTAAAAGTTGTTTTCTCAGTCAAAAATGTCCAATTCTGCAGAACTTACATCAAACTTTACAGGTTTATTCTATATCTATATTCCAAAGACTTTTACAGAGGTGTTTGTTCAAATATCACTTGCTTTATACATTTTATTTCTTAAAACATAGTGAAAATGTATTAATTTACTGGTTGTTGACAGTATTTTCTGATTTATACAGAGTGATAAAAAGATGTCCAAATCCCCCTGTAAAATCTGTAAAAGTAATTTTAACCTGACTTTATGGAAATGCATGTAAATTAGTGTTATTTTTTAATTAGACGCATCATCTGCATGCTTAAAATAACATTTCAGAAAACATGTACTACAAACTAATCCTAATATACAGTGAATAATCAACTGAGAAATTATGGCTAATTAGTTACATTTTTGCCGTATTCTGCTGTTGTAACTAGCCTGAAGTAGTATAAAGGGGGAGTGGCATTCTCATTCTTGAGAGCATTTGATTGGACAACAATTTGAACACACCTATGAGTGCAACTTGAGTCATCAATATTTTTGCTTTTTTCTCCCACAGAAAGAATTTCTACTTAAATTCATATTGCATGTCCATTCAACTGCATATTTACGCATATAGCCATGTAATAATCAGGATATTAGAATAAAATGGATAACAAAATAAGCTGTCTGTGTTTATTTTGTGACAATAATACATTATTGTGGATTATTCCTTACATCTATTACATTTTATAATTTAGCAGGTGGTTTTACCCAAAGCGACTTAGAAATAAAGAACAAAAGCATTCTGTCATACATGAGCCAACAATATTTACAGCAATGCAAAGTTTCAAACACAAGAGGATCTGTCTATCGACTTCTTTCCATATACAATTTTACAAAGTTTTTTTTTTTTTTGAAGAGTAATTACAAAATTTGGCATGAGCATGTACATTTTTCATAGATCTTCAACACTCCTGCCTCCATCTCTTCCTATCACACCTTGCTAGGCACGCTTTACTATACAGAAATCCTCCAACGTATTTATCACTCATGCATACTCACCCAAGGGTGTTTCAAACCAATGCAAGCCGTTATTTACCTTCTGCAACATCTTCATCTATGGCTCCTTTGACCTGGGAGAAGCACCACTGGAAATCATTGCCTCCACCAACCCCTGCAACAACAACAACAACACAAGTGCATTGAAATGCATGCTCAGATCAGCCTCCCAAATGCATTTAATCATGCAGAAGTCAGAGCCCTGCCCAACCGAGCATGCATACTGAGATAAAGCAGTGGATGTGGGTTTGATTTGGTGTCAGTTAAGGGGGTTGGTTTGATGTTTAGGCCGCACTGCTGCCGCTTGCGCCCCCGCCTACCAACACAAACCCCCGCGCGGCGCGTTTACCTGCCATCATCGCCTATGCCTGTGCCTGTGCCTGGAGCCTTCAGTACGGCTTATCCTCGAGCTCAGCCGGGCGGACAGTGATAACGAGCGCGGAATGAGAGCGAGCGGAGGCGAGCGTGATCTGCCCGTGATTTGGTTTCGCTTCAAGATGGCGCACACTGCCCGTCGACATGACACAGTGACGTCATTTAATCAAGCGCGCAGTGCGCCCGACGCGTCCTCGCTGCGCTGAGCTTTGCGCAGACACTACAGCGTGAGTTACGCAAATACCAGACGCCCTTGTTTGTTTGTTTGTTTATTGGTTGGATGAACAGACGAGTGACAGGTAAAATGTTATACAGCTATCTGTGTTTATGTAAAGTACATTCAATCCCAGACTTTCAGTCTCTCTTTAGAACATAATATTTGTGTGTGTATCATTTCTAGCTGCAGTTTAGTCAAATTATGCAAAAATTGTGAAATATTATTTAATTGTGTGTGCTTAGCATACATGAAATGCTAAATCTGAGGTGACACAGAAGAAGTGTTTATTTCTGTTACCGTCATTTTCTGAACAACATTAAATAGAATTTTGAAATGTGGTGATAATGACTTTTGTTCATGAAGGTTAAGAGGTTGAAAAAGAGAGAAAACGGAAATGCATATCGTTAGACAATATTTCTAATGTGTAAGTAACCTAATTATAATAGACTGTATAGTATTACCTAGGTATAAGTAGGCTGCACACATTTTATAATACATATAATATAGGCTATTATATTTTTGGCTATTGCTACAAATATACCCGTGCTACTGGTTTTGTGGTCCAGGGTCACATATTGTACTATTGTAAATGTTAAACTTGAGTTATGTTTTAATCAAAAATTGTTCTCATTCTTCATAAATTTCTCTCATCTCAGTAATGTAGAAATGTTGCAAATGACAAAAAAAAAAAAAAAAAAAAAAAATTGAATGTATTTGTTTACTGCCAATTCAAATGACATGCTGTCCATTTTTAATTAAAACAAACCATCTGTATTTTAATGCATTTGAGAGTTTACATTCACATAGGCCTACGTCTCAGTAAAGCTGTTTAATGAATTAAATGTTTGAAATTCATTTCAATTTTTTAATAAAACCTCAGTAAATATAATCTGAAACTAAGGTCACATCTTTTAACCTCTTTTAGCCTCTTGTCTGAGTATGATGACAGTATAATTCAGTGTAGTGTTTTATGGCTATTTCATAGGTTCTCCACATGGAGGAGCCACTATATTTGCGTGAGAATGAGAAAGAAGTGTATGTTTGAAAACAGTGGGTTTAAGGTTCTTTAAAATAGCACGGTATAACAATATGTTTATATTTGAGCAGGTTAACACGTGAGCAAATGTTTGTCCATTTACTCTTGTGTTAACCTGCAATTAACTCTTAATAAAGATCAACAAGTAAAGCCAATTTAGCATTCATACCAAATCTACACCTCACTCTATCTAGTTTCTTTGAGAAAATCACATTGGGCTCTTCATTGAAGAACAAATAATACATACAGAATAATATCGAATGAATAATTTATCTGTTTGCAAGACCCATGTGGATGTGGCAGATGTCTGTAAATCAATGTTTTACAGAGAGCAGCGCAGGACAAAATTAGAGTGTATATCAACAGAGACATCCTGCAAAGGGGAGTCATTACCCTGAACCATTATCACGGCACCAAAACACATCGTACCACACTGCTAATGAGAAATAGAATAAGTGAGCAGTGATTTGAAGCACACATGAGCGCTTCTCTACCACCTAATTAATGCATAATATGTAATTAAGTCATTGATGATTTATTAACTAGCTACTGGCCAGCAGTAATCTTCTCTGCTATTCCCGTGTGTAATTCAGTAGATTAGGCTTTGTTTATATTTACATGAACTTTCAACAAAGCTGAGGGATCCTCATGAATATTAATGTATAAATAGTTTCTTGGTGATGTATTCCTCTGTCCACTTCAGAAATGCTGAGAATATGTATTCAAATGTTTTATTTCTCTGAATGCAACCAAACAGTTGCGCATGTATTATTTTAGGACTTTTATTGGTCACATTATAGATGCTGACAATCTATCTGCGATGACGTTTTCGGGGCTGAAAAGGTCCAGTGAGGTTGATTGCCACCCAAACCAATCAAAAAATTCAATAAATAAGGTGACTGTGCATTAGCGCCCTACTGAGGGCCTAATTTAGTAGGCCAAGATTATTTACTGTAATATAGAACGCTTTAATGACCAGCAGATGGCAGTCTTTAAATATAAATGGACTCTTTTTCTTATTAATAGTCTCTAACTCAAGCCAGCAGACTTTAAATGCAGATATGCACTCTTCGTCACGTCCAGCACTGTGTAAACGGTGATGTGTATAATGCGTCTGCCCCGGCGGCCGTATAGGCATCAACAGTAATTTAAGGGTCTGAGCTGGCTTTCAGCGGCCTGATTTACTACAGTGTCTAACATATGCAGTGCTGCTTGTCTGCAGATAAGAGGCAGGCGGAGCATTTTGTTGTGGTTACTTAACATAGCTTATTGTTCACATCATCTGTGAATAGGCAGAGAATCTACTACAGAGTGACAAAAAATGACACAAAACTCATATTTATTTCTGAAGATTGTTCCTGGCACTTCACAATCTTTGATAAACAATGGGACTTGACTTAAAATTTGAAACTTGAGTTTAGCTGATTTTCTAAATCTAAAAAATGAGAAATATTAAACATATAATAATAATTAACAATATGGATTTAAATAGAAAAATAAATACAAATATTTTTGTTTCAATACTGATAATGAGATATGTTTCTTGAGCAGCAAATATTAGAAGGATTTCTGAAGGATCATGTGACACTGAATACTGGAGTAATGATGCTGAAAATTCAGCTTTGCATCACAGAAATAAATTACATTTTAAAATATATTCAAATAGAAAACAGTTGTTTCAAATTGTAATAATATTTTACAATATTACTGTTTTTACTGTATTTTTGATCAAATAAATTTAAGCTTGGTGAGCATAAGAGACTTCTTTCAAAAACAATAAAAAAAAAAATCGTACCAATTTTAAATTCACATTTGTGATTTTGCATATTTTTTTCTGGCTATGAAGTTTATTTTAATATTAATATAAGGCCTGTACAATAGATGCCAGGAAAGAAGTAGAAAATGTGAAATGCTTTTATGTTATATAAGGGAGTGTTTCTACATCCTTTAATGAAACAGACACTTTGAAAATGAAAGCCTTTGCCAGTGATGTGGGGAGCAGCACAAGCTTTTAAGTGTAATAAACAAAATTAAATTAGTTTAGAAATCACACTTGAATATGCTGGCCACTTAGATAGAGGAAGAAAAACAGGCCTTCATCTCACTCACCTTAATTATTTAGCCTTTATTAGTTCACTCCAGACGTAATGTAAATTACACCACTTACACTGCATGAAAGCAGTTTCTCATAATTCTGAATACACATTAGCTGGGACGCATTTCTTTCAAGTGCTCATAAAGTCTAGTTACTGGTGTCACTGGATCAGTATCCTTTGAACACTATGTCTGTTATTCATGTTATTCATAAAATCAGATGCTCAATCAAAAGATTTAATTCTGTAAGTACCACAAACAAGAAGATAGAAATAAAAATGATGAATTAGAGTTCTTGGTGACCCCTGAGGCTTAGCTCACTTGTTTTAAGCCTATATTACTAACTTACGGATGGAGAAATATTATGGTTAGATGACTTATATTTTAGCCTGAAGCAACGGTTTGAAGTTAAAAATGTCTCAATGATGGATTTGTATATTACAAACAAGTAATCTTTCATATCACAAGATGTTAATTAATGGACTGGAATGGTGTGGATTACTTGTAGATTAACTGAAATGTTTTTGGACTCATATTCTAATGGCACCCATTCAGATCCATTAGTGAGCAAGTGATGTAATGCTAAATGTATGCAAATCTGTTCTGATGAAGAAACAAACCACATCTTAAATTTTCATTTTTGGCTGAACTGTTTCTTTTAGAACTCAAAAGTGTCATCACAGCATGTTTTGTCCATCAGAAGACAAGTATCATGTACTGCTGCAGCGATAAGTGTGTTGATCCTCCATTTTCTTCTCTCTCTGGTGACTGTCCCTTCTTTTATCTTCTACCCCTTTACTCTGATTTCATTAGTTCCAATGATATTCAGCCCTACTTTTCCATGTTCATGAAAAATTAATAGCACTTTTTTTTCACTGAACTATTTATACGCAGATCAAACTGAGTCATGGGAGTAATGAGAACAGGCCTTTTAAACTTTAGAATCTCAGCTGAATAAACAATTGAAAAGCAGATGCTCTGGATAAAAACCCGAGCTATAATCTCTGCAGGACACCAGAAAAAAAAAAAAAAAAATCAAAATACAACTTCATCCAGTCAATGAATAAATGCACCAATGCCGTTGTACTTACTGCTGCTGCCTACATAGGGAGCCGTCTTCCAAGACTGCATCCTAGCCATCAGCAGCTCTGTCTATGTTTTGGAACAATGCGTTTGTATTATGTTTGGTTGAGACATCTCACTAGTGTTCAGGAGGAGCAAGAAGAGATTGATGTTTGTGATTACATTGTGTTGTGTTGATGTGATGGCTCTTTACACGGCGGGGGAGAGAAAGCAAGAGATGATTCGTCACAGCAAGAGCAACAATAACAGTCACATGACATCACCTTCAAATTAAAGCATGCAGTATAAGGCAACATATTATTGAACTGGGATGATCAGACACTTAGATGTCATAACAGTGGTTTACAGTGAGGACACGCAGCATGCTTGATTCAAGAACTGTTACGGGCTTAAAAAATACTAATTCTTTTTTGTCTTGATAGTGCTTGAGGGTTTATTTATTGAATTTTGCAGTGCGCCAAATATCATTATAAATCAGCTCCGTGGGGATTGGTTTACCTTGAATTTCGTGCCTGACATACTTTGTGGCTAGTAAGGGCTTGTGTCCCAGTGCAAAACACACCTTAATTGAGAAGGTATGTGCATGTGTTTTAGCTTGCACAATTTTTATTGCATATTGATCGGTATATATATATATATACACATATACACAGTGCCTTGCAGAAGTATTCAAACCCCTTCAATTCTTTCACGTTTTTTATGTTGCAGCTTTATGTTAAACTGCATTAAATTACTTTTTTTCCACATCAATCTACACTCCATACACCATAATGGCAAAGCAAAAACAGAGCTGTCACAGCTTTGTAAATTTATAAAAAATAAAAAAATCTGAAATAAGTATGTTGCATAAGTAGCTGAAGCACCTTTATAGCCTCAAGTCTTTTTTGTTTGATGTGACAAGCTTTGCTCATCAACATTTGGCAATTATCTGCCATTCTTCTCCTCACATCTTCACCTCTCAAGCTCTGTCGGGTTGGATGGGACAGACGCACATTTTCAGGTTTCTCTGGAAATATTTGATTGGGTTCAAGGCCAGGGTCTGGGTGGGCCACTCAAGGACATTCACAGAGTTGTCTATAAGCCACTCTTGCTGTGTGTTTAGGGTCATTGTCCTGTTGGAAGGTGAGTCTTCTGCCCAGTCTGAGGTTCTGCAAAACAGTCTGAGGATTTGCAAAATAAAAATCTGTATTGTTGGATCAACTATTTCTCATCTTTCTCTTGAAAATATATCATAGATTCCATATGCGGTTCAGGCCAGGCATGTTGGCTGCCCAATCAAGCACAGTAATATCATGGTCAGCAAACCACTTCCAAGGCACTGTGGACAGGTGCTACAGTCCTGCTGGAAAAGGAAATCAGCATCTCCATAAAGCTTGTCAGCAGATGGAAGCATAAAGTGCTCCAAAATCACCTGGTAGAAGGCTGCATTGACTTTGGACTTGATAAAACACAATGGACCAACACCAGCAGACGTCACGGCACCCCAAATCATCACAGACTGTGGAAACTTCACACTGGACTTCAAGCAGCTTGGATTCTGTGCCTCTCCAGTCTTCCTCCAGACTCCACCTTGACTTCAACCACCTTCAGACACCTTGATTTCAAAAATAAAATGCAAAATTTACTTTTATGTGAAAAGAGGACTTTGGACCACTGAGTAACAGTCCAGTCCTTTTTCCTCCTTAGCCCAGGTAAGATGCTTCTGATGTTGTTTCTGTTTCAGAAGTGGCTTGGTAGCCCTTTTCCTGAAGACGTCTGAGTGTGGTGACACTTGATTCACTGACTCCAGCTTCAGTTCACTCCTTGTGAAGCTCTCACAAGTGTTTGAATCGGCTTTGCTTGACAGTATTCTCAAGCTTCCGGTCATCCCTGTTGCTTGAACACCTTTTCCTACCCAATTTCTTCCTTCCAGTCAACTTTGCATTTAATATGCTTTGATACAGCACTCTGTGAACAGCCACTCCTGTCAGTCATGACCTTCTGTGACTTACCTCTTGGTAGAGGGTATCAATGATTGTCTTCTGGACCATTGCCAAGTCAGCAGTCTTCCCCATTATTGTGGTTTCAAAGAAAAAGAGATACCCGGAGTTTATACTGAAGGGATGGTCATTTAATTAAACTCAAATGTAAATATTCTAATATTTTGAGATACTGGTTTTTTGACTTTCATGAGCTGTAAGCTCTATTCATCAAAATTAAAACAAAAAAACGTTTGAAATATTTTACTTTACATGTGATGAATCTAGAATATATGAAAGTTTCACTTTTTGAAATAAGTTACCAAAAAAAAAAAAAACTTTTTCACGATATTCTAATTTTTTGAGATACACCTGTGTATATATATATATATATATATATATATATGTGTATAATGGAACATGCTTTATTATCACAATATTATTAATGAAATAATAATTTATATTAAATATATAAATGTATAATAATAATAATAAGTATTATTGTTATTAGTATTATTGAAATATTAATTTGTATCAAATATATACATTTATAATAACAATGAAAAATAGGAATATATACATACAAAATTAAAAATATTTAAAGTTTAAATAACACTTAAAAAGTTTAATATATACTTTATATATACATTGTTCTGTTCTTTATAATGATGCATGTGACATGTATACAAAAATGTTCTGTCACAATAGACTGCTCAAGAAATTTCTGCTGACAAAAAGCCTTGGAATAGTGTTGTTGAATTATTTAAGGCATAACAAATGCCGATGCTCCGCGCTCATCCCCCAGTGCCCTTTCCAGGGCTATAAACCAGCCGACTCAACACAAACCTGACTGGAGCTCTTTCCGTATGCACCGAGGCTTGGAATGTAAATTGAACAACAACTGATTGCTGACCTCCCAAAACAGTTAATTAGGAACTTGTTTGAGTTTTGCAGACAGTTTAGGTTGAGCACATTTTATCAGCTTAATTGTTTGTATTTCCAGCCAAGCGTGTCGGAAATACATGGAAAAATCATGGCTGATAGGTCAGAATGACCTCCCATCTGCCCTACTGAGGGGTATTATTATCCTCATGCAAACACTGCAATCCCCAGCACTCATAGACAGATCTGTGTTTTATACAAAGACTAAGAACAAGAGCTGTAACATATTTTGTGATTAGGTTCGTCCCTTGGGCTTTCCCTGCAACTATGAAAAGCTTTGAACTTTGATACAATAGTGCAAGACTGCCATGTTAATTTAATTATAAGGGAATAGTTCACTCAGAAAGGAGAATTCTGTCATTATTTACTCACCCTCACCCTTTTTTCTGTGTAGCTTTCTGTCTTCCTCAACTACTTTTATACAGCTACTTTTATGGTGCCTTTGGAATAATAAGAGGTGGAGTAAATTATTACAGAATTTTCATTTTTGGGTGAACTATTCCTTTAGGAAACTCATCCTCCATACATACATTTATAAGGTAAAAGCTTTCAAAAATCATAATAACACATCCAATTTGAGTGTAGTATTGAGGACACCATTTCTAACATTTCTGATTTTCAGATGACCGAGTTTTCTCACTGTCTGGATGTTTGTGGTGGCCTTGGGCATTCTGGAGTCTGACAACTCTATCTGAACATGATTTAGGACACCTTCACTTTTTTAAAATTGAGTTGAACCCTGTCCAAACTTATGACTGCAATTTCCTTCATTGTCACAATGTAGTTTTCATAGGCATAAGTTCCATAAAATGCCTGAAGCCAGAGAACATGTTATGTCTTTTGTATTCCTGAGGCTGTTGGACGCATTTTGGGACAACTGGCATTTCGAAAGTGTCCTCTGGCTTATCATAAACAACATTAAACTGGCGCAGCAGGTGAAGACTCTATCATAGTAATTAATCTGCTGTCTGATGGTGAGAAAAACAGCAAACTTCATCCAATTAAGTCTACTGATGTGATTTACAGAGGTCAAAGTGATAAAGAAATCACAACAGCAGTCAGGGTTGCCAAATCTGCATAAAAAAAACAACAACAACAACAACGCCCAACTGGTACTCAAAATTAGCCCAATCACAGCCAAAAAAAGCCCAATTGCATTCCAGGGGAACATGGCTATCACAGCAGCATTACGGTATTAAAGTATTAGCAGTAAAAGTATGGCAGTCGTACCTTTGTCGCAACCTATGCATGTCATTCACGGTGACATGGAGAACAGGGTTGCCAGGTCTGCGTAACAAAACCAGCCCAATTGGTATTCAAAACTAGCCCAATCACATTCCAGGGAAAATCGAAATAGCTTCAAAATCACGTTCCAGGGGGTCAAAACCTCCTTGGCTCCTTCCAGTGAGTTCCACCTGGGTAGAAATCACGTTCCAGGGGGGGTGTAGGGGTTCGCTTCAACCTGTGGACTGCAAAAACAACCAGTGGCAACAGTATAAAAGTTGGACAGTTTGGCGGGGAAAACCACAGACTTGTCAACCCTGATGGAGAATCGGTTCTAATCCAATGAAGTTTACGCCCAGTTTTTGCTCCTCCTTTTTCTCCTTATATGGCTCTGCGCATCCACCTGAATGGAAAAAAAGTTTGTGGGAAAGATTTTCTGTGAGTAATCAATTAAATAAACCGTATTTTTCACAAAAACCTATTTATGTCTGCAGAAGATTTGTAGAACAGAACAGCAACCCTGTGTAATAATTTTAAAGTACTTACTAACTACTAAAGTACGTACTTACTACTTTTTTGGAGTTTGACGGTTGTAGTCTAATGACAATGTGGGAAGGCAGTCTCAAGCTGGATCTTATCCACAGGATCTTAAAAAAAAACTAAATCATATTATATATACATTATATTAAGTTGAACAAGTTTGTTGCAAATTCACAGTGTTGACCAATATTAAGCTTAGTTTGACATCTGAGTAAATGATGATGCCTCATGCCTCGCTTTGCTATTGATAATGGAAAATGAACCTTCTATGCCAGTGTAAGTTTATAGCTAAATTAACCACTCCTTTAGGGTGTGGAAATGAATTTTAGCTCTTTATTTCCTTCCTGTTAGGCATCCTGCTACTTTCTTATCATTGTGTGTATAATGTATAAAAAAAGCTTGACCAGAGCACATTTCAGAAAGTCTATGGAAACATATTAAAACACAATCACATTCAAGTTACAGACATCAAAAATACTGTATAACATGAATAACCCTTGCCCTTTTAACAAAGTCTTTATTAATAGACTCATTTAAACATTTGGTGAGGCTATCAAGTTGTGACTTGTTGAATATTGGGAGTCTTTTTCCTTTGAGTTATTAATATTGCAGCAAGCAAATATTCTGACACAGCAGTTTATTACTCTTTGATATTGCTATTCATTTTCAGAAGAAATGAACCAGAGAGATCTATTTGGATCGCTGCGCTTTGCTGACTTCCATTCATTTAGCGTTATCATTTGTTCTCCAGGGCTTGTTGATTAAACACGTTAATGCCGAACGATAAGAATAAGCCAGAAATATGCTTGCAGGAAAACAGTGAAACCACACAGCTCGCGTCAAGCTAAAAACTGCAGTAATAACGAGGCTTACATCAGCTTACATTAACGCTGTGGTGCTGCTGACAAACTTTAACCCCTGCAATTAATTGCTCGTTCCCGCCGTATTTGGATTGCACCGGGTGTCTGAGCTCCTATCTGGAGCCTGCAGACCCCAGTGCGAAAGCAGAGAGTGATTTTATCAGCAGGCTTACTCAGTCAGGACTCCACAAGCTCGGCTAGCTTTCGCCCAGTAATACCGTGCGACAGAGTGATTTAACGCAGTAAGGCTGTTGTCACTGGCTCCTAAATGAAAGCTGACAGGATCATGGGGTCTTCCTTTGCCTCCACAAACTGCCTGAAAGAGGAAATCAAACACACAAAGTGATAGAAAAGCTAACAACATTAAATTCTCGCCATGAAGTCGCCTTGTGAAATGGTCTACTCTTGAACTACCCAACCGGCGTTAATGCCATGCTAACAGCATGTCTGATTGGTATTTATACAGCAAGACCTTTTTCCCAGCCTGACTACTGTAATTCTAAGGTGATTAGTTTGTGTTTGTCCGGCTCAATCAAAAATTGTTAATATATCAACTTGTTACAACGATGTTTCAGTCTCTTGAAATGTCAGACCCACCACTCCTAACACTAATCTAATAAGCGCCTCGTAATTAATCATCTCGGTAGTTTATTAATTTAAAGTTCTCTGTGATTTAGTGGTGAAGAGAGAAAGCTCACAGACTTTATCCTTGCACAAAGATAGAAAGGTAACACTTTACAATACTAGGGCCTAAAACTTTATAAAACTAGGCCCTGTTTTGAAATATGCCAGCTGGTTATAAGGAAGCTGGTTTAAGCTGCTCATGTGCTGGTCCTAAGCTGGTAAAAATTTCCTAATAATTTCCTGATAATTTGCTGACCCCCATGTCATCCAAGATGTGTTTGTCTTTCTTTCTTCAGTCCAAAAGAAATTAAGGTTTTTGAGGAAAACTTTCCAGGATTTTTCTCCATATAGTGGACTTCAATGGTGGCCAACGGGTTGAAGGTCCAAATTGCAGTTTCAATGCAGCTTCAAAGGGCTCTACACGATCCCAGCTGAGGAATAAGGGTCTTATCTAGTAAAATAATCAGTCATTTTCTAAAAAAAAAAAAATAAATTATATACTTTTTAACCACAAATGCTAATCCTTTAAGTCACAAGTAGATGAGGGAGACGCGATAAGGGAGATAATCTCTTTTGTCAACTTTCAACCACTTTCTTGGTTTCTTTGAGGTTAGAGTCTATGATCTTTTGATCTAATATTGTGAAATAAGCTTGTGCAATTTACGTATGAACACAAAAGGAGGCAACAGAAAATACTGATACTGAGAGCAGAAGTTTAATTTCTGCTCTGACAGCTGAAAAACTACACCGAATGCAGTTGGGCCTGTGTTAAACATTTTTTGCCTTCCAACCAAACTTACAAATCCCGTCTGGCTAGTGTGCTTCAACAACATGTCCCTTCATGTTTAAGAATTAGGTCAGTAGGCAGAGAGTAGGTGGTCTTTAGTGGTTATTTGAATGCATTCAGAAGCAATCCAGTTGAATGCACTTTCGACTGAAAGTGGACAAGCTCGAAATGCTTCAGACCCCATTAACACCTGTATTTAGGGTTGTCTACTTGTGATCGGATCAACAAAAACACATCTTAATACCAGGGGCTTGTACCATGATAGACATGATAATCAAAACCAAATAGATGTTTTTGGCAGAGTATCTGAGGAATTAGCTGTAAAGGCACAGCCTTATTCTGGAAAAGGAGGCAGGGAGCAGCAGATCATTTGCATTTAAAGAGACACGCATGAAAACAGCCTGTTTCTGCTTCCACTCAAAATTTTCAAAAAGATATAATAAATGATCTGTGGGATATTTTGAGCTGAAACCTCACAGACACATTCTGGGATAACTGAGACTTATATTACATCTTGTAAAAAGGGGCATAATAGGTGCATTTTATTTTGGAGCAAGAGAAACTTGGGGAGGGACTTTAGAGATGCTTCACTTTGCTCAAAGTTGATCGGTCTAATTTCGGATTGAGATCTCTAAACCAGAACATAACCTGCCCCAGAGCAGGTTAGCCATGGAGCGTAAGTAACTACAGTGATGAACACAGCTAAAAGCCAAACCACTTTCACAGTATTTAAAACCCAGAGTTGGTGCAAACTAAACTGAAACTTACCTGGCTAACCAGGTAAACTGCCTTCATGGTACAGGCCCCAGGTGTAAACAGGGCCTAGTAAGGACTGATCCAGCATGTCATATCTAGCGTAAAGTCAACATAGAATGACTACTGGACCCATATTGCATTTGTATGTAATTATATGACATATTTCCGATGGAAACAGGAGAGTCAAGTATTCAATCTAATCAAGAATTGATTTGATTATGAATATTGATCCGGTAAGTGAGTTTAGAGTGGATTTTGGAGGTCTATTCCACTCCTGAAACACCACTTTTGGGGAGAATATATATATATATATATATATATATATTCGAGAGACTGAAGTTTCCCTATTTTGAAAAGCAAGTTCCAAATTTAGAAACATAGAAAAAGAAAGTTTTTTTTTTTCTTTCTAAAAACATGAATTATGCCGTGAAGTGTGTTGTAATCAGTTTTGATTTCATGCTTAGTTACATAGTTTTTATGCCCTTTGGAAAACTTTCAAGAAGCACAAAATATTTCGTACACTCAAAAAACCAAAAAGCAAACAAAAAACATTGTTATATAAGTTGATGTAGTCAAGTTTGAGCCATCATAAACACATCTGTGGAGGCTTTTGTGTTGTGATCAGCTTTCTTCTGACATGCTGTCTCCAAACTTATTCACTTCTTGCTCCCTGCAAAACTTTTAGAATTTCTCTGAATTCAATAGAATGCATTCCATGCTGATGGAAGACACAAATATCAAAATAAACTCACATAACATTAACTGATTGACAGCTCTAATATTTATTCAGTCACTTCAGACTTGTTCCTCATACCTTAACTTTAAAACGATGCATTACAACCATTCATCTTTGTGAGCTGATAAAGAATATATAAATATTATACTACCACAAAAGTGTTTTAACACAGATAATTAAACTTCTAGCTTTCAAAACTTCAAACTTTGTACCTGTACATCACCCTAACATATCCCAGAGCAACATCTCTATTTGGAGAAGATTAGCAAGTCATTCCCCTGTGAGATCCAGCCTGTGGCATACCGCTGTGCTTGATCCAGTGCAGTCGTTTTTTGTGTTCGGTTTAGTATGCATCTCCTGTCGTGATGGAGCGAGCTTCAATATGGCCGCAGAGCAGAGGCACCGAGGGCCAAGAGCTCGTTGTCACCAAACAATCATCTCTCAAAACTCAACAGACTGTTTCTCAGCCAGTGCTGTTTAATTGGCGTGTTGTCGACCCCCTAAGTGCAAAGGTTCTGCTAACAGAAACCGTGCATTTATTCAATTTTCCTCAGGTTTGAGATAGGCAGTGTCCAATTCTGCATTCACCTGCCTCACCTTTATTTACAGGTAGGCGAGTGCTCCATCATGCTCAGTGAATGGTGTAGCAATAGAGCTCTAATGATTCCCAGTGCCTATTAAATCAATGGAGATTCACTCCTGGGAGTGAAACACTGGAGAGAGACTAGCGAATGGTGCTCACATACTGTGAGTCTATTAAAACCCAGTGACAGAACACAATGAGTGAGAATTATGGGAAGCGCCAAGCTAGCATTTATAAGCAATTCCGTATCCTTCAGTTTTTGCATATTCCAGAGATGTTTGCAAATAAGCAGGAAAAAAAGCACAAGTATTTCAAATTCGCATGGCTGTTTCCTATGAAACATAGCATTAAAACGGACCAAAGTAAGACTTAAGATTTAAACCTCATCATTAATTCATATTTCAGTTATTTATTTGAAGTAACCACAGCAATTTTTTGGGTTGTTTTTCTTATTCTTGTTGTTTTAATTCCTTATTTAAGTTTAAAATGAAACCCACTGCAGTTTCCACATTTTGTCAGTGGAAGAGGGAGAGTTTTACCTCTACAAAAAACTACATTTATAATGCTTTTGTGGAACTGCTTCCAAGTTCATTTATTCAGTCTTGCAGTGTGACTCCTTCACATCATGGAAAGAGATTTACTTGGAAACTAGATGGGAGTCAGATTGCCGAAAACAACGTCCTGCGGTGTGACACGCTAAACTCCATCTTAAACCACTTGAAAATGGTGTGCACAATAATTATAATGCAATTTGAAAAATGCTGTTTACTACTGACTTCAGTAACAGTTGGTTATGCTTGCCAAACACTGCAGCAGCTTGGCACATTACTTCGAATATCCAAAAAGGCTGACTTTGTCTGTTAGCATAACAGGTGAGAGATGGAAACAACGGGGTAAATTATAGGCAGCATGTTTTGAGATATTGTGATAAAAATGCAGTGGAGTTGTAGAGGCAGGAAAAAATATTTGGTGTCATAATTCAATTTTCAATTTTAAATTCATGCTCATAGTTCTCTCTCTGGCTGAGAAAAAAACTCAGTGAGAAATGTTCAACAAAACACAGATTTTGAAATATAACAACAGTTTTTTCATGACATCCAGTATTTTTCTTCTGCCATATAAAGTTATGATGCCTATGATATCTTTTTAAACTCTAGTTTGTTGGTTTAATGTTTACATGAATAATAGAGGCTGTGATCGAGAGCAATTGTATGGCAAATATAAGACTGAATGCAATTAAAAAACCTTAACATTAATAAAATGTAGATGCTTTGTTGAAATACACATTATTTCAAAAAGTTATTCCTGCTGAAAAAAAAAAATAGCTTAAAGCAAATTAACCAGATTTGCTGGTTTAAAACAAAATGTAGGCACCACTTTATCTCATATTCATATACAGTCACACAAATACATATGTCTGACAACTAAAATAGCAGTAAAGCATTAAAGCAGTGATATTACTTTATGTATCTCAAATATGAGCACACATTACTGGAACAGCTAGTTTTGGCACATATAAATGTTTCTTAAACCAAAAGATGGCAGGTAGATTTGTCGTTGTCTGAAGAGAGAGTTATGATGGAAAAAATGTTAAAAACGCTCCTGGTTATAGCATGAAGTGCGACAAGAAAAGGCATCCCAGTAGTTTGCCTCTATCAGTCAGTCCTTTTAGTAATGACTGTCCTGAGGGGGCAGCTCACATACGTCGCTGTCCTACATTCAGATACGAGCAAGGACGAAATCAATAGCCCTTACTAGAGGTAATATCTCTCACAAACAAGACTTGATTTAAGATCGGAATAAATTCTCTGACACTACGACATCGAACAACCCTATAGTGTCTTTATAAAATATGACGGTCTTAAACAATCATTCCCCTTTTTTAAAAAATGATTAAGATTGATAAACCCACCGTGAAACCTTGGCATAGTCTGCGTGTAAACCGTTTCCTATTTTAAACTCCTATATGGACACACAGTGTTGTTGAGCACAGAATTAATTGGTTTCCATTGACTCAGTCATTTATAGTAAACATTTAATTAAACAAATCTTTGGGGTACGTTGATAGCCAGGGGAATTAAGCCAGAATGCTCTGTGCCAGTACAAAAATCCATTATAAATGAAACATCGGGGGTAAAGAACTACTAATTGCATCGTAAAACTGGGCAGTGGTGATATGCTGCTAATTGCAATAGATTTGTCATAAAGAGAACCAGCATAATAAAGCTCATAGTTCCAATATGTGTATGTCAGTATGAATGTTATCGTCCCAAAGCTTTTTAGACCTTTCTACAGAAATAAATATAATATGAGTAACAATTTAATAATATTTTTAGTTAACAAAACTAGTACTGATCAAGTACCAATGCATTATGAATATTTGAATTGAAAGATAATGTCTACTTTGATTAAAATATAGTATATATATAGTTTGTGGCATTGATAAAGCCATACTTCAGTATGAATATTGATCAAAATACATCTTGTTTGCTTTCAAAAGACTTGTAGCACACACTTTGTATAAGATCTACTTTTATGCATGAAAAAATTATTCTGTATTTCTGTTTTCAGAAGGGAAAAAACAAGAATATAGTAATGTTTTTGGGCTTGCTAGCACTTCGCCCCCATAGCTCAATAAAATATGACAGAGCACTAATAACAGTTTTCAGATATCCCCACCTACAGCTTGAGCCGCTTTTCCAGATCCTGCTGTCGTTCATTTAGGCTTATTTTGTCAGACAAGGTTGCTTGTTTTTCTAACGAGATCTGGCAACACTGACTTGGTTGTTTACTTGTTCTTTTCACAATTGTAATGCAGGACTAAAGTATCTGCAAGAAGCACTCACATCACCACACATGAATCAGTAAATACACCCTAATGGATTTGTTTGAACTACTACAGATGCACAGAAAACTAAACCAACCTGATCTCTCCAAACTCAGAGGCAAGATTTGATTCTCAACCAGCTTTCAGGACTCTTGCCCATTAGTGTTGTTTACCTTAATACCACCAGACACATGCCTGACACCATCCTGACATCAGCTTCATTCTTTTCACGTCTCCAGACATAAATGGGCTTTCAAACCTGCCCAATTATCATGTCCCGCACATGGTGTCAAGGGAAACATATTTTACTCTTCATTTTAACCCACATTGCATCAGCTGTCAAATAGCTAGATTCCATCACAAGCATTAAACGGCCCTAATTAATTATGTGATGAACTCTGTTTTGATCAAAGTGTGTGATAATAATCAGAAATCAGTGTGTATTAAAAGTATAGCACTTGTTGTTGCAGAAAAGCATTTTCTACATATTCAAACTGTCTTTCTGCTGAATCTTTGAACATGTACCTGCATTTTTCTAGTGCATTATGCTATGATGTGCATATTTATTTTTAATGAATGGTTTCTATTGTAAATGTGATGCAGACCTGAACAATTCAGGGAACATGTAAAACCTCTAAAAGAGGAAAGAGGACAAAACACTGAAAGATGCACTTATATTCAGTCCATTTCATTCTGAGCTACAATTCACAGAATCTCTTTTAGTGCCAACCGCCGACCTTCCTGATGTCCTTTTATTAGAGGAAGAAAGGGTTGATTATATTTCTACACGAAACCGATTAGAAGATTATTTTAGTATTATTATTGATTTATGTCAGGAGGAACTTTATCTGGCAACTAGACCATTGCATTATTGTTATAATTATAATGAAACATTGCATTGAAACATAGAAATAGAATTTCAGTTATCTACATTTTTAAAAAGAGTTTGCAGATAAAACTATATTGGAAAGGACGTGACGTGTGACCCATACTCAGAATTTGTGCTCTGCATTTAACCCATCCAAGTGCACGCGCGCACACGCACACGCACAGAGCAGTGGGCAGCCAATGCTGCAGCGCCCAGGGAGCAGTTGGGTGCCTTGCTCAAGGGTCTCACCTCAGTCATGGTATTGAGGGTAGAGAGAGCGCTGGACATTCACTCCCCCCACCTACGATCCCTGCCGGACTTTAGACTCGAACCCGTGACCTTTGGGTTACAAGTCTGACTTTCTATCCATTAGGCCACGACTGCCTTAATATTGTGTGACTGTGAAGGACACAGAGATATTGGACTACTAATGCACCAACAAATTTGGGTGCACATAATTATGAATCTAATTATTTATTTGTTTGTTAGCAGCATCTTTACATTTTTAATAACTAGACATCTTACAAAGAGAAAAACAGAATGTAAGTTTACAACCCTTAGGTAGCAGAACTTACAGTATGATAGACCGCATTAACAATATATGTAAATAAAAAAATACCTTTTTCATCCCAAGCAGCTGTTTCTGTAAAGATAAGAGCAAAGCTGACGGGTCATTGAAACCCAGAAAGCTTTGAAAACAAACCAGGGTATTGAACATCATTTTCACTAGAAAACCACTATGCTTTAAAGGTTTATCATGCCATAATGGAAACAAACATATACAGACACACAAATTACCTTTTAAATGTGTGGCTGCTTTGAAAACAAATTGGAATGCAGTCCCATTGTTTCTTAGGTTTTTCCACAAAGAAGTCTGTCAGAAGAAGTGAATAATGCTTATACACAGCTTCAACAATAAGTTATGGAACTGAGTAGAAGGAAGAACATCTTGACATTTCTGGCTCCTAGCCACATCCAGACCAGCCATTTCAAACACTTCTCTGAAGCCACGGTATCAGGGCTGTCTTTGCTTAGAAATGTTTTTTCTGCAGAAATGTTTGGGGTTTTTGCATTATCCCAACAAACCCCCGGTGGAGCTTTTGAAAGGATGCATGCTGGGTATGAGAGCTGACCATCCTCAAAGACCTTCGTTAAGAACATCCTAGGATGTTGCAGTGCTGGGAAACATCAGGATAACAAACAGTTGTTTCTGAAAGCTCAAAAATGCTCATTCAACGATGAAGGATTGGCTGGTGAGACCATGGGCTTCGTCTCACTGTCTGTCAGGGAAAATGAAAGCAGCTTAACTAAAATACATTTGACTGCACTGCCTGAGACAAGAACAATGTTTCCTTTGATATATTATTCCTTCTAATAATAATAGAATCAAATTTGTTTATACTGAAAAATCCACCCTGCTTTCATGTAATTATTAATATCCTGAAATTATTGAATAGTCATCATTTACTGACTCCCACATCGTTCCAAACCCACAAGATTTTTGTTCATCTTCGAAACGCAAATTAGGATATACCCAAAAATGAAAATTTGCTGAAAATGTACTCACCCTCAGGCCATCCAAGATGTAGGTGAATTTGTTTTTTCATTGGAACAGATTTGGAGAATTTTAACATCACTTGCTCACCAACGGATCCTCTGCAGTGAATGGGTGCCGTCAGAATCAGAGTCTAAACAGTTGTTAAAAACATCACAATAATCCACACGACTCCACTCCAAGCTAAAATTTGAATTTAAAAAGTCTTGATAGATTTGTTTATTACAAACACACAGCTTTTTGCTTCACAAGATGTTAACTGATGGACCAGAGTCGTGTTTATGGATTTTTGTGATGTTTTTATCAGCTGTTTGGACTCTCATTCTGAGGGCACCCATTCACTACAGAGGATCCATTGGTAAGCAAGTAATGTAATGCTAAATTTCTCCAAAAATCAATCTACTATCCAAATCTTGGATGGCCTAAGAGTGGGTAAATTTTCAGCAGATTTGCACTGATTTAATTTAAGATTAAATTATCATCAAGGGCCAGATTTACTAACAGCTTGCACCAGCGCAAACCGTCTTTTGGTGTTAAAATAGTACTGTCAGAATTTATTAAAGACGCGCAGTGAAGAATTAGTACTGAAAAGGAGTGGACAGTTATTTTAGAACCTGACCTTATTGAATATTTATTTGTAGGAGTTTCTCTTTAAGACGCAAAATTTATGGGAGGAGAGCATTAAAATGAATCGCAACACGATTTAGTAACGTTTTCACTCATCAGATTACTGGTATTTGCACCATTATTTAACACCCAAAAAAATGCAAAAAAGCATCTCTTAAAGTAGGCGGTAATTTGCGCTGCTCTTGGTAGATTGCGCTGGTCATTAAGGTAATGATCTGGCTGCATCTGTGTTCTTTAATGTGCGCATTGTCAGTAAATCGCATGCAGAATTTTCCGCTCCCATCAGTGCTTTTATGGAATTGTGCTCTAACGCTAATTTGCCCTGTTTAGTAAATCTGGCCCTGAATATGATAAATGGAGCATTAAAAATGCTTGCTTGATGCACAAGAACCAATGACATCGCGTGAGCTTCTGCAGAAACCAACTAGGTCTGTTCCCACCCATCAAGCAAGCACGGCCTTCGAAGGCCCACCCCATAGAAAATAAAAAAAACTCTCATCATACCAGTGGAAGCGGATGATGGCAGGAGCTTCTTTGACTGATATCTGTCTTCTCTCTGTGCCTTCTTCAGTGGGAGAGTCACATTAGGAGATGAAATCTCCCTCTTGATGGGACGGAGAAAGAGAGGGATGACCCAGTAATGATATCTTGACTTAAGTGAGAGCGATCGCTCACTCCGGTCCATGTGCAGTGCTGAGAACAGCGAGATTAGTTCTCGTGATCTTCCAGAGTCATATTTGTGGCAAACATTTGTCTTTATTCTCTGTCTTTAATCCTGCAGAGTTCACTTACATGGAGAGGAAGGTATCAGGATAAAACCAGCTGTGAAATGTTAATGTGTACTCTGCACTTAGAAAGAGAGCAGATGTGCTTTATGCTATGCAAACATGAGCTTATTAACACCAAGTTTCCAGTATAATGTCTGAAATATGAGGTGCACAACTACAAGATCAAGCAACAAGCGAAGAACAAAAGCTTTTGAATCACTTCCCATTGGTTTTGATTATGTATGTGTTGGGGGAGTAATGAACTAAAAAAGCAGCCTAACTAGATTTTTCAGAGGCTTAGATGTTGACAAAGCAGTGTAGCTTCTCCAGCAACAAGCTATTTTTTCATATTTGTATGACATTAATTGTATAACAAGTGTGTTTTTATATAAATGTCAATAGTAAAATGGAAAAAAACCCCAAAAGCATAGAGTAGATGGAAATGTCAGACTCATCGTTTAATGAATTGGTTTATTTAGACAGTTCATTTTTTGTGAACTTCTGACATGAATACTTATTTCCCTTCAAATGGTTTATTTAAATCAAGATGCTGACTTTGTGCATCTGTGTATTCATATCAACAGCCATACGACTCCTGCAAAAGGTCAATGTATTTCACCATCTTTCACATCTTTTTCAACAACTTTTAGGTTTTGTTTTCTATTTTTTTCACATTGTGAAATACTTAATTTAACAAATTAAGTTCACAAAAACGAATCACTGGTTCATTTGAGTCGCTCTTCAAGCATCATTGTGAGACATTTCATTTTTTAAAATCTTTTTATATAAAAATATTTAGTTAAACACTATTGTTCATCACTGTTTTTGATTTAGTTAAGTTGATAGAATTGAGCATTTTTGAAATAGTTTTATTATACTTCTGTTCAAACTTAATTTTTGATAAAATAAATGATATTTAATACGATATTGCCCCTGTTAAAGGAATAGTTCAGTCAAAAATGAAAATTCTGTTATCATTTACTCACCCTCATGTCGTTCCAAACCCATATGACTTTCTTTATTCTGTGTAACACAAAAATAATCAAGAAGAATCAAAATCATTGTGGTCCAGTGTTGTTTCAGTGCTGTTTATGAACAAAAACAATTGAAACATTCTTCAAAACATTGTTTTTTGTTTTCCATAGAAGAAAGAAAGTTAAACATCTGAAAAGAGATCTAAATGAATTTTGATTTCATGGAATCATCTCTCCTTTAAATTAATTGAATCTAATTGGCTACTTTTCTTTAGCTTGAGTACATCACTACTTTTTCAAAAGACCAGCTTGACGTTAATTCAGCTACTTTAAATTAGTCGATTGTATCTTCCCCAGCTCTGAGGGTGTAACTAGCCTGCTTGTTCAAACCACAAGAGAATCATAGTTTAATATTTGCAGAGCTAAAGCCTCTTGACTCTCCTGTTCATAGATGCATAAAGAAATGTTCTTAAATAGCTCTTGACCTTGAAGGCATAATCTACGCGTGTTAGCCTATCATAAGAGTTACGTATAAGCGTTCACGTCATTGCCTGCTCATCTATAACGTGGGCTGCAGATAGTCTGGTTCTTTCTCTTTCACGAGAGGTGTGTGACTGTCCCAACGGAAAGGAGAAATGACCTTCCTTTCCTTTTCATATGGAAATGTTTTACATCTACCATCATGTGGGCTTAATGGAGCGTGTCTATTTGATCTAAAGCTTAGCTCAATACAGTCACTCACACCGGCAGTGAATAATCTCCACCATTTTCCCTTCTCTCATATTTCTCCTGTTTATAGTTCACTATTGATGCCCAGAACGCTTCTTCATGCTGGAAGCACTAAAAACCGGACAAGCATTACTATTACTATGCTTACATTAAGGGTTAGTAATCCGAACAGTCTTCTTACCTGAAATATTAAACTTGAGCGTAACATTTGTGCTACTGTACGGACATGAATGATACCACAAATGTGTTTCTTGAGGAGAAGTGTAGGATTACTTGTTTATTTTATCTAGAGGTCGAAAGATAACAAAAACCAGCTTGGAACACACTGACTGATAACTATGGAAGCCTGTTTTCGCCACTGAATAAAAAATTAAAAAGGTAATTGCAACTTTTTATCTCGTAATTCTGACTTTTTTCTCGCAATTGTGTGATATAAACTCGCAATTCTGACTTTTTTCTCGCAATTGTGCGATATAAACTCGCAATTCTGACATTTTTCTCGCAATTGTGCGATATAAACTCGCAATTCTGACTTTTTTCTCGCAATTGTGTGATATAAACTTGAAACTGCGAGCTATAAAGTCAGAATTGCATAATATAAAGTTGCAGTTGCATTATAAATTCCTAATTGAAAGATATAATACTTTTTCTAATACTTTTTTCCTCAGAATTGTAAGCTATAAACTCACAATTGTGAGCTGTAAAGTCAGAATTACGTAATATAAGTTGCAATTGTGTGATATAAAGTCTATAGTCAGAATTGCTAAGTCAAATAATACTTTATAATACTTTTTTTCTCAGAATTTACGAGATATGAACTCGCAATTCAGAGAAAAAAGTATTATAAAGTATTATCACTGTTATATAGTTATATAGTCAGAATTGTGAGATATAAACTGACAATTTTGGACAGCTGGACTTTATAACAGGTTGGATCACACTGACTATTAACTATGGAAGGCTGTTTCCTCCACTGAATAAAACATAAAAAAGGTAATTGTGACTGTTTATCTCACAATTGTGTGATATAAATTCGCAATTCTGAAGTCAGAATTACATAATATAAGTTGCAATTGCGTGTTGTAAAGTCTGAATTCAAGAAGTCAGAATTGCTAAGTCAGATACTTTATAATACTTTTTTTCTCAGAATAGCGAGATTCTGAGAAATTCTGAGAAAACAAAAAGCATTATAAAGTATTATCACTATTATATGTGACCCTGGACCACAAAACCAGTCATAAGGGTCAATTTTTCGAAACTGAGATGTATACATCATCTGAAAGCTGAATAAGCTGGAAAGCTGAATAAGCTTTCCATTGATGTATGGTTTGTTATGATTGGGCAATATTTGGCTGAGATACAACTATTTGAAAATCTGGAATCTGAGGGTGCAAAAAAATCAAAATAATGAGAAAATTGCCTTTAAAGTTGTCCAAATGAAGTTCTTAACAATGCATATTACTAAACAAAAATGAAGTTTTGATATATTTACAGTAGGAATTTTACGAAATATCTTCATGGAACATGATCTTTACTTAATATCCTAATGATTTTTGGCATAAAAAAAAATCAATAATTTTGACCCATAAAATGTATTTTTGGCTATTGCTACAAATATACCCCAGCAATTTAAAACTGGTTTTGTGGTCCAGGATCACATATAGTTATATAGTCAGAATTGTGAGATATAAACTGACAATTTTGGACAATTGGACTTTATAATTCACAATTGCAAGTTTATATCTCACAACTCTTAAGAAAAAAAAAGAAGTCAGAATTGTGAAGAAAGTCATAATTGTGAGAGTTTGTATCTTGCAATTCTGAGAAAAAAGTCAGAATTACCAGACTTTATATATATATATATATATATATATATATATATATATACATACATACATACATACACACACACTGTATATACACACACCCACATTCAATATATAACAACAGTGAGTGTCTCTGCATAATTTAACAATTTAGCTTTATATTATGTCATGCACAACATTCATATTGTATGTATACATCCAGTTTAGATAAATGTAGATCTAAATGAAATGATAATACCAGTAAATGACTTCATGATGCACAGCAAGATGTCATAGAGCCTCATTTAGAAATGCCAAGACTGGAGTGGAATTTGATTACAGGACCATAAAGCTGTAATTTATGGGATAATAATATAGCTCTTTGGATTTCTGTCCTCAGTCTTCACTGCATCTTCCACTTACCCTGTCACCTGAAGCTGTGATGACAAGAAAAAGCAAAACAAATGATGAGAATTTTGATCACAAACTACCGCACTTCTTGTTTGATCTGTCCTACGGTCGGTTTGGGATGTAAAAGCACTCATTGTGTTGCTTTTCAAGGTACTATTGGATTAACACACAGCTTCTATCTGTTTTCAAGCACTAATGATTTCACAACAAACAGCTCCATAAAATATCCCCAAATTTGCAAGAACAGACAAAATAATGCATACAGTTCCTCCATGTTTCCTAAGCAAGTCGAGTTTATGTATAAAGCACATTTCATACACAATAGTAATTTGAGGATATTTACATATAGGCCTGCTAAAGAAAATATGACATGGTCACATATAGGTCATGCTTTAAATCCTTCATTATGATCATAAAACAATTTAAATCCACTTAAGAAGCTTATTCTCTGTAATGTAGTCAGGTTAATTATTATTATTTTGACAAATTACTTGAGTTAACACATTAAGCACATTTTAGGTTACGTAACAGAACCTACAGTGTGAATGAAAACTGAAAAAGAAAAGGTAAAGAAAATGGTTGATTTAAAAATGAATTAAAATGCATATTAAGCACAGAAAAATACACTGAAATAAAGCACATGCTGATCATGTGAGCTCAAGTCACAGTGTGGTTCAGTGTTCTTAGCATTCCTGCAGGATTCCCTTAAGCAAGCATCATTTGTGTCAGTGTGAGATTTACAGGGTGGGAGGAATATCATTTCCATATAAATGTGCAAAATCATACACTTCCACTTTCGGAAATTACACAAAATCTGCACGCAAGTAGTGCGACTGAAAATGAAGTGATGGGAAATAAGCCATATCCATTTTTGCATATTTCTTTTTGCATTTTCCCTAGTATCTCATTTTCTCTCTGTGTTTTAGCCCGAAACATTAACCCCGAAATGCACACAACCAATTTCCGGCTTTATTTTCAATATTAAGTAGTCTTTTTAACCCTCATGTTGTATTCCAGACATTTTGGAGAGGATGAGAGTATTTTCTTCTTTTTATTTATTTATTATTATTATTACAATTATTATTATGAAAATGCTTGTTAATTTAATTATTGCATTATTGGACTCAAATGTCCTGGCCTTGCTCACACAGGTTATAGCAACTTCCCCAATTTTTTTTTTTTTTTTTTTTTTTTTTGATAATTTTTGTACTTTTTTGTTACACATTGTTACACTTTTGGGGTTTCCAGTCAAAAATGACCAGCCTTTTAAAAATTACGCTGTATTATTACCAAATATTAGATTCAGTCTTTTTTGTTTTCTTCCAATTAGCACAGGTTTCATTTTTCTTTTTGGAACTGGTTGAGAGTATAGGCTTTAATGATCTGAGCATGTGCACCTCAATTTTTGAGTGAATATCGCCAAGATTATGCACAAATATTTAATTTTTTTTTTTTGGCTCAAAAACTCAGGTGTCTAAGTTCAGATCAGTGAGACCTGCTATCAGTCAGTTCCATACAGAAATACAAACTTGCGGTAATTGAAAGAAAAGAATTCGACAAAGGACTGAGATTTAGAGAGATTTACAAGCAATTTTTTAAAGGTTGGTCATTTTTGAACACTAAATTAGGTCAAGGATTTTCAGCACAGCACAAGGGTTAAATCCATTTAAAACTGTAAACATGCATTAGTCAGTGACAAAGTTTATTTGTGACCCTGGAGCACAAAACCAGTCTTAAGTTGCTGGGGTATATTTGTAGCAATAGCCAAAAATACATTGCATGGGTCAAAATTATCCATTTTTCTTTTATGCCAAAAATCATTAGGATATTAAGTAAAGATCATGTTCCATGAAGATATTTTGTAAATTTCTTACCGTAAATATATCAAAACTTCATTTTTGGTTAGTAATATGCATTGCTAAGATCTTCATTTGAACAACTTTAAAGGCGATTTTCTCTATATTTAGATTTTTTTGCACCCTCAGATTCCAGATTTTCAAATAGTTGTATCTCAGCCAAATATTGTCTAATCCTAACAAACCATACATCAATGGAAAGCTTATTTATTCAGCTTTCAGATGATGTATAAATCTCAATTTCGAAAAATTGACACTTAAGACTGGTTTTGTGGTCCACGGTCACATTTTTGGAACTGACACAAGGGAGAATTCCCATTTATCACAATAATCAGCTGCCAATAATCTCACAATTAATCGCCCTGGCCAATACGTAACAAGTTTAGAGTCTTTTTCTATACTTTTTGCCTTTGTACACAGTACTTAAAATGTTACCACAAGCAGTAGTTTGATATGTAAACTGTGCATGCGGGGGCTTGGTCATTATGGCAGTGATTTACAAAAATTAAAAATGGCACTTCATGTTAAAAAAGCTCACTGATCTAGAAAAATTCCAGCCTTTACTCTAAAGTCATTGATTGTTCTGGTCACTGATTGGACACACATTTCTCAGTGAACATACTCACAGTAAACCCAGCAAAGAACTGAAATGAGTTCAGTCTGTTCCAGTCTATAGTGAATGGAAAACTTGAGAGATGGCCTAAATGCAGGCGAGAACAGAGAGAATTTCCCCCTCATAAGCTCCTAATCCTCAGAGAAAGTTCCAGAGAGGTCCTCTGCCACTCGCCGCTTTTCTCACTCTAGCCAAGACAGGCTGCAGAACCCAGGGTACCGGAGATATGTTTGTTCACTGAAACACATTCACAATCTTCACAATCTTTTCTCATCTTTGTCTTTGACGTTTTCAGTCTGTAACACATCTCTGTCTCTCTTCCCCTTTTCTCTGATTCAATTCACATCTGTCACAGACACAGGGTGACTAGATTTAGCATGTCACACCGAGGTTGTAGGCCAGGATTACTTTTCCCAAAGCGCAGTCACACATCGTCACTTTTCTCGAAAGAGGAACAATGATCCAGATGCTTCTGTCAGGAACGTTATTACTGGAGCTGACAATCGATTACAAATTTTAACCTAATTCTTCACATTTTTCAATATCTGCTGACCATAGCCTCTTTATGAAGATCATTCAATGACATTATTATGGCAGTAAAGAAGAAGTGAATAGACAAAGTAAATTAAAGTAAAATATCAAATATTAATATAATAAATGAGAATGAATATTTATGTTTTACAGTTTTCAATGGAAGCCCCTTTCTGTCATGGATGTAAACATTTAAAAAAATAATTGCGAACATTTTGTCTCACAATTTTGCCTGTTTTTCTCACAATTCTGAGAATTGTGTGAACTCAGAACTTATAATTGCAAGATATAAACTCAGAATTCTGCTGAGAAAATTCCGAATTGTAATTTTTTTAAAATTGATTTAGTTTTTTTGGCAGAAACAAAAAACATAGAATTCTAAAAATAAATAGTCAAAATTGCAAGATCAAAACACAGAAACGCAAAAGGTAAACTCGCAATTGCGTGAAAAAAACAGCAGAGTTTATATAAAAACAGAGTTGATATCTCTCTCTTATCTTTTTTAAAAAAAATTCCGAAAAAAAAATCACTTTTTTTTTTTTTACATTATTATTATTACTAATTATATGATTATTTTTAGTTTCCTGTAGTGGAAACAAGCTTCCATAGTTTTTTAATACAACTGGTAAATTGTTTTTTCTCTCTCTCATTTTAAGTATAAACCTCATTAAATGCTGTTAGGTATATGCTTTAAACAAGAAAAAAACATTGTTTGCCGATTGGTCGGGAAGCAAAATAAACTTAATTTAAGATGTTCTTGTGTCGGTGTCTCATGAGCATGATTAATTATTTTATCACATTATTTTCCTTCTAATTAATCGCACAAATAAACATGTTAAGCTGACAGCTCTAGTTATTAGTGCCGTTGCAGAGGCCTGTGTGAGACTGGCTGATAAACTGCATAAAAAACAGTTCTCCCTAGCAGATGATGGTGTATTGGTTACCCTGGCCTCAGCTGGAGAAGAGGAGGCTCTGTAAATTTGCTCATTCTTTCCGCTTTCCTCCATTATCAAGGTGTCTCAATATTTTCTCCTCCTCCTCCGTGGATATCATTCCCTTTGTGCAGCACGCATCAACACGTCGTCTGCGGCCAACTGACAGCACACCATCTTCCCGAGATGGATGCCGTCCTGTACTGTATTCGTGAACAAGAGCAGATGCCCTTGGGAAGCTACAGAAGTTACTGAAGAAGAAGAAACACGGTTCTTTGTACTAAAAGTGACAACTCGAGGTGCCACGGGTCACTGCGGTTGCATAAGAAACACACACTTTTCATTAATTCATAAAATCTAGTGTTACAGTGCTCGTAATCCTCTCCGACGGCAATGCGGCTAATCACCATAATGATATTTCAAAGAGTCAATCCCTTGTGGCCCTCCACCTGAGGCTCAAGACGTGGAACAACTTTGCTAATTAAAACGCTGCCTGAAGTCAAGCCAATACACTTCACCCTGCTTTAGTTCAGAGAGTGCTTCAATTATGGTCATTAGCATGTTTTAGCTCGCCTTGATCCATGGCATCTTGGATTTGAATGTCTGGTCAACCGAGTAAGCTTATATGAGACAAGTCCTGAACCATTAGACACCATAAGTGCATTATCATTCAGCTACAGTAATTAGATCAAACTCCCAAGGTTTTCCACATCCCTTCCTGGAATCTGAGAAGATCTTAAGGTCTGAAGGTCAGTTCTTCAAATGCCAATTAGGGCTGCACGTTAATGGTTAAGTGGTTAATCGCAATTATTTTGCTCAAAAAATCGAATCAGGATTATTAATCATGGACATTGTCATCTAATTTTATTTATTTATTTATTTTACATCAGAATGATTGCGCTTTGACAGATTTTCACAGTTTGCAGATTTAGTTGCCAGTGAAAAAACAGATCGGCTGTATATTTGAGCAGAATATCTCAATAGAGATTGCTAAACTCCAACATATGAGCTGTTTACACAACACTATTTTCAACTAAAAATGGGAAACTTTTTATGCATTTACGCCGTTCATTTACATAACAGCAGCATTTTGGGGCCCTGAAAATGCAAGCTTTTGAAAATGGGCTTCAAAGTGTAAGTTTTGAAAATGCTACCACCATCATCTCTGTGTAAACTATGAAAAAAGTTCATTTGTAATTTGTAAAAAAAATGCGTATGTGTGCAGGCAAAGTGACATCGCCAACTACTGGTCTATCATGCATAATACAGCCTCTTTTTTGGTCATTTTCGCAGATCCATGTGAACGCGGATCATTTTGACAATATTGTCGCCTGTACATGAAACGTTTCAAAAACGCAAAGGAAAAACATTTCCATTTTTAGTAAAATCTTTGTCGTGTAAACATTCCCTTACATATTTGCCAGCCTTTTCAGATCTTTAGTGCTTTATCTGTAACATGGAGACAGTGCGTATACATGGTTGCCAATTTTGGGAAGATTAAATAACTCACAGGGCAGAAAATGTATCGATTTAAGAAAAAGCTCTGATTGGGGGATTTAAACTCTTGACATCTGGCAACTGCAACCATGAAAGCTTGTGGAGGCCTTGTTACCAATGCAAGATGCAAATACTGAATTAAATTGAAACACCTTCAAGATAAATAACCAGCATGCAAATATCGGAGACAATTATGCTTAATAAATCAAGAGAAATAATAATCACGATTAAAATATAATTCATTGTGCAGCCCTTATCTCAATAATAAAATATGCAATAGAAAAAAAAATGGTGTAGAGCAATTTTGTCTCATTTTTCAAATTTACACTTCGAATTAAACATGAAATTTTGAAGTAGAGAGACCGAAAAGGTATTTTCATGAAAAATATAGACCTACTCCAATAATGTTTGTTTTATTTGCAGCTTTGAAAAGTTTTTACAGTGTAACTTTTTAAGTTAAAGGCTGGAATATGCCACGTGACTTTTGCCCAGATTTTTGATGCTGGTTGCCAAAAGTCAGAGCCAGTGCAGATTTGAGTTGACAAATTTAATAGAAAATTAGATTTTTTTTTTTAGCTTCAGACTTTGATTTCTTCCAATCAGAGGTTTCTGTGTAAGTTTTCTGTGTTCAGAATGACTTGAAAGTCTGGTAGTGTGTGATGCTCAGTCGTTTATATGATGCCCAGTTTTTCCTCTGTTACTACTTACAAAGTCGGCAAGTGTACGATGCCTAGTGTTTTAAAATCTGTTTAGAGTCATATAGTGTATTCCAGCCTTAACTTAACATTTTATCATGGAAGACTTGGAAACTCTGTACACACAGTAGCCTGAAAGTAAACTTCAAGTGAACAAAAATACACTTTATTGGGCCTGAAGGGAAATTTGTCTTGGACAAAACACTGTCAAAATCATTTTTATTATTTGTTAATAAAAAAATTCTGTCTTATTTATATCATACCGAGCAGTACATCTTATAAGAAAAAAAAAGCTTTAAAAGAATCATCAAAACAACAGCCATCAGGTACCTAAAATAAAACACTGGCATTTATCTGCACCATATTATTTAGCATGCTCTCCTTCACACTTTCTCACATGAATATTTCAGAATGCATCTCTTACAAGTGGACAACTCTCAACCCTTCTCACTGTTTGAATGCATTTCCCACTGAGCCATGACGTTCTCCATTTCTACCTTGACTCTACACTGTCTTTATGCTTTTCTAAAGAATTCCAGGCCCAAGAGCCAGTGGGATATCAGCCAGCTCATTCCCTTTCAGCCTGCTTTTGTGAAGAAAGGAACAGCTGTGCTTTCCCTGCATGTCATAACAGTGCTCCAGCTTTCTGGGTCAGGTGGATGGATGGAGGGATGAGTGAATGAAAATAAGGAGGTAGTGGGTAGTTGCTATGATGTCTGGCTTGCAATTTCCCTTGGTATCTGAAGTCTTAATTTTCCACCGTCTGGCATACGGCCCAACCCAGTTCAACACATAATTGGCAGGTGCTGTGTAAAACTCATACTTGCATCACTTTCTAACAGTTCTGCATAAGTGTTGGGGAGTGACTAGCTAACTTAACTACCTTTTCAGTTGCATGATGGAAACTCAACTGCTTTCAGATTAGAGCAGCCATTCCAGTAACAAGCTACAAAAATTATTGTAACATAGAGCGATCTCATCATAGCTATTCCTACATTACATGAAGTAATGTTTCTATTCTACTCATTTCTATTCATCAATAATCCAGAAAAAAAAAAATTCCATAAAAATTTTAAGCTATACAACCATTTCAACATTGATAATAATAAAAAATGTTTCTTGAGCAGCAAATCAGCATATTAGAATGATTTCTGAAAGATCATGTGACACTGAAGACTGGAGTAATGATGCTGAAAATTCAGCTTTGCATAAGGCATAAATTGCATTTTAAAATATATTCAATAATATTCCGCAATATTACTGTTTATATTGTATTTTTAATTAAATATACGCAGCCTTGGTGAGTATAAGAAACATTCAAAAGCTTAAAAAATCTTACCGACCCTAAACTTTTGAACGGTATTGTACACTTAAAAAAATAAAAATAAATAAAATCAATATGCATATGAAGTGTCTCTGCCACTGTGTGTCTGTACTTTTCTTAATCACTTAGTAATAAAATAAAGTGATAGCATTGTAAGCAAAGCAATAATAAAACAAGCATTTTAAACAGGTTTCATGGCATATTCATCAAAATCTGACCAACAAAAATTCATACACACTCTGTGAAAACTGTACTCTGTTAACATGGGTGTGAAATGTACAAAGAAAGTTCTGGTCTGACTATATCTACAGAAGATGAAGATTGTCTGAGAAACACTCTCAACAATAGACCATGACTCATTCTTCTGAGTTTTATTGTTGTTTTTCTCTTTCCAGATCTCTCTTCTCTCTCGCTCAATCAGTTCCCCACCTCTTTGCTTCCTATCTCTGTTGTTTTTTTGTAATCTATTTATGTCGTCCAAACACACATACAAGCTGTACATCACTAATGGACAGCTACAGGTCAAGATTCTCTACAAAAATGCTCTGTAATTATGCTTTTTAATCACAAGATGTCCTTAATAGCTAGTGCTGCGAAAACTACTAACAGAGATGTAACCTACTATGCTATGAACAATTTTTCTTGCAAAACAGCAACTAGGATTTTGCTGCATAGTGCAAATATATATAGACAAGATTAGGGTTACGTGTTCTATTTTTTGAATCATTTAAGTCTTGCGTTATGACTTTTTGGTTTTGGGAGATACGTTTAAGTAAACAGACTCCTATTAAGCATGCCGGCTTATTACACAATTATATATGTAGAAAATAAAGAAACACACCTGAAAAACACAGAATAAGATTTCAAAACCAGAAATCTTCAACTATAGTTTTGCAGCTGTCGTATCAGATCCACAAGAGGATTTTCTTGCTTAAGTTCACATTCAACTTTAAATTATTACATAGTTAATTTAATATAAAAAGTGTATTTATGCCTACATATTTTTCAGGTATACTTTCTAAAGTTAGAATAACTTTTTATGCTCGTATTGTTTAAGCTTCTGAATAAATTTGCCTTCATTTGGCTGTGTACAATTTGGAATAATAATAATAACAATAATAATATGCCCATATCTGTCAGGGATTCTGCACAGTCACAGCCACCTCAGTCACCTCAGTCACCGGCCACAACGATCACCAGATCACAATCACCTGAATACCGATCACCCGCACCTGCAGCCATCAATCAGCACTCCCTCAAATACACGCTTCACACAGACACTCATCGTCCGGTCTACCGTTCACTACCCAGGACTGTTCCCAGACCCCGGGGTCTTTTTGTTGCGGATATACCTTTAGGATTCCCGACGATCCTTCATCGAATCTCCAACGAAGTACTCCATTGTTCCTGGCTCCCGTTCTCCTCCGATCCTGCAACGACAAACTATCATCAGTATTCAGCTATCTCCAAGATACTCACCTGCCATTTGCTCCTCACTACCTGCTTTCATTCAGTCAATAAATCATCCTGTTATTCCACTTACCTGTTGTTTCTGACTCAGTTTATGACAATATCAAATGTCTACAGAGTATGTTTATGGTTGTAGTCTATGTTTAACAGTTATATTATAGTCATGTACAATGGCCACCCAATTTTACCTTTATTCCTAAAGGCAATAATATATAAATATTGAAATAAATAGTATGCAGTATGCTGCCTTGGTTAATGCAGTGTTGTTTATTTTCATTATTTTCTGTCTGCCCATGCTGTGACCTTTCATACTGCCACACAATGTCACTAAATAAGCTCAGACTCCTGCAGTGTCTTTTCTGACATCACCCTGTCAATATTAGGTGTGCGGGAGCTTCACATTAATGCCAAATAACTCCCATCAGTTTCACCAGCTCCATAACATAGCACCTGTATTTCTCAACATGTCTTAACACACAACACCTTAGGCATCAAAAAGACATTAATGCATGCATGCATGCATGCATGCATATGATTTATAAACACACAGACTGCCTAATACATTAAAAAGTTGCATTTTAATTAATATTAATAAAATAATTTGATTAAAATCAGCTGACTGTAGTGAGGGTGTCAGGTCACTTTTGGTGTGTGCCTAATCTGTAAAAAATAACATTTACTTAAACTTTCATGAAACACAGTATCTTAAAAGCAGATGTTGAGTTACACCAGGGCGTTTGTGCATTGCTGTGGTACTGTGTGGGCCTTCTTTGTTCCACATCATTGCTCAGCCGTAAGATAACATTCATATTTGACAGCGGTATATCCACTACAGTGAGAGCAAACAGAGCGCAAACCTCTGCCTCGAGAGCAGCCGATAGAGCAATCGCTGGAATTAGACCTGCTACACTACAGATTTACCCTTATGTCAAGATCAATTTGAGTTATTCAGACTGTTTTATCGAATTAGTAATGCTCCGTTCTTCTGCAGGTGGAACAACAAAGTCAGTAGACCCAGAACAGTAATAGGAACTGATGAGTGGTATTCTGTTTTGTTTGTCAGGCTATACAAACTGATTTGCAGATTTAGTTTAAACTTTAGATTTGCAGATTTAGTTTAAACAAACTATTTATTTATCAGTCTTAGATCATTGTCCAATATTATATGCACATAATAAATACTGCAACGTGATTTCATTAAAAATAACCATTTATACAATTTCATTTATTACAATTTAGACAGGATTGTAATAATTCACTGATTTTCTCAAGGCTTGGATTAAATGCAACTGCATCAGTCTTGAAATATGACTTGGCATAATCAATTTCTGTCAATAATTACTTTAAAATGATAACATTTTAATAAACCGTGACTTATAGCTTATAGCAAGTAAAAAAAAATAACATTTACCCATGCAAAATATATTCAAATTACAAATAAAAATACAATACAATTATATTATATTATATTATATTATATTATAATGTGTGAAAAATCATTATTATATTTTTAGTAATTAATAATTTCTGCTGGAATACATTTTAAAGTAACCATCCAATATTTCCCTTCAATTTACCTTTGGTCAAATTTCTGTTCAGTGTATAAAATAAAAAAAAACTGAACCATAAACTGAGATTTTTGTTTTTGAATCAAATCACTGTCAGCCCAAAGACTCACATCCCTATAAACTGAGGGAATACACATACACGGTTGTAGAAATAGCTATAATATGTTTTGGCTTTTACGCACTTTAAGGCACAACACTTCCCAGACACAACATTCAACCATCTGACAGGTTGTTAAAAGACTGACAAAGAGGAGAACATAAACAGAAGCTTCAGTAATGAAAGAATCTCCTCCAAGTCATATCTGTGCGTCTGAAAACCAAACATAACCCTTTTATTTTAATGCAGAAAACACATAGAACGTGATTCTTCTTTTGAAATGCTCATAAAAGAGTCAATATTTTTGAAGTCCTGTTTGGTGCTGCAGCAATCACCCACTTCACCTTTAAAGGACTTTTTAAAGCACTGCTATGGATTTCTTTTTTCTATTTTGGAGTTATGCAATACTTTATTCTTGCAGAAGCATCTTCAGAAATACTGGAACAGCACTTTTGTATGCAGACTGTCAAATTGCACAAAGCCACTTAGTGTGGTCCTCCCTACCAAACAATGTGGCACTGAAAATCCTCACACACTGGCACTGTGAAAGCCTGCGGCCAAAGCTGCTGGCCGAGTGATTGATGACACTATCAGGACCCAAATTTACTCCCAGGCAGATGCATCTATTGCGCCTGGGTCCAGAAAAGGGCCAATTAGGTGAGGTGAAACTCTGAATGTCGCTCTGTATGATCTGTTAGTGTCAAAGGGATTTATGTATTGTAAACGCATATGGATATAATTGACCATACCGTATGGTCTTATATATTTTAAGATGCAGCATGACACAAGATTTATTGCCTGTATCGTACTGATACTCCATGCAACTAATTACTGCAACTCTGTGGTTGTGTTTCTCAAAGTTGGTAGTGTATTTTTGGCTTTGCAGAACATTAAAGCAATGAAAGAAACCATTTCTCATTACCGCACGCATTCTGAATCACTTCAGATGTAAGGTGAAAGATAATCCATATACATGCATATCAAAGAAATGTGTTTGAAACGCAGCGGTGCAATTCTAACATATGCAAACCCTTAATTCTTAAATCCCTGTTTCTTAGGAGCCTCCAAAAGAGAGCCTGTCACCTTCGGGTTGATTTTCAGCATGAATCTGTAATATAAAAGAGGCGGTGTTTTAAATCTGTGCCAGTGGGCTAGTGTTATCCATGAATTAACGGTTATTCAGCCAGATATCATTGGGTTTTGATATGAAAGGCTTTAGTGTGTAATCTCAGACAGAGCTTTGAAATGATAGAGTTGAATTTATTCAGTCTCTGTCTCTTGACAAACTCAACTGCTTTTAATTAGAAAAATCAGGTGCAATTAAGACTGATTTACAGTAAATCAGTCAGACAGTTGTATGTGATGCTTCAGTTGACGCTTGTTTGTAAAGATGTGGATTTCTGTGTTACAGTCAATGGGGGGGTTTCAGTCAATAAATTTTGAATTGTGTAAATAATTTGTAATCAATAAAAAAGTAACTGTAGCGTGATTATGAGTATTTTAAAATGCAATGTAATCTAATTACAAGCACTTAATTTTTGGAATCTGATTACATCATCCAGATGGAATTGAAATGGAATTCACATCAATATGGTAATTAATTTACACAGAACAGACGCCAAACCCCACACTGTATCTTTAAACTGCTTACATCTGAATTCATGTTTGATAAATGAATAGAAAGTGTTGGTTTGTCTCTGCATGTGGGTTGATAAAACAGGTTTAAACTTCATATTCAACATGTTTTCTGATGTGTGACATGCAGCAAAAATAGGTTCAGTGATATTCTACTCAGAGTGGCGCTTCTGGGACGCAGCACCACGCCGCTCGTGTGGACAGTGTGAATGCTGTAAAATGTTAATATAGGGACCAAAATAGATATGCGCCACTCACACGTAGCAGATGCGGGATGTGTGAAGCAGGCCTTAGAGTTTTGGTGGCCAATAAAATGAGTGGAATAAATACTACAGACTTCAGTTGAAACAGGAACTTAAACTATCTAAGGGCCAAAACTAGACTGGGACAGTAAGTACCCACCTAGCAACATGCTTAAAGCCACTGTAAATACACTAGCAACGTAGCATCATGGCATTGACTTAAGCATTTTTGCATGAGCAAACACAACTATTTTCTTCAGAAAATGTAGTTATAAATGTAGATAATCTAGTTCATTTTGTGACTTTTTGGTCCCTAAATTCAAGTACTGCATGAGGAAATATTTTGATTGTCTTTACGGCAGAGTCTGATTCAACACAGATTTACTGCTTAAAATGTACAAAACCAATGTGCAATGTACAGGCTCATCTATATCATTAACATGATTTAAAACAAATAACAAAGAACTGTAGAATATGAAGGATGATTATGTGGTTTAGCCTGTAGAGTGTTGGTGGAGTTCACCTGACATGACCTTGTCAATCGTACAGCATTATTCCTGTGGATGTATAGACTCCGGGTTATGTAATTATTTATCTGCCTCTGTGTTTCTCTCTTCTCTTTATATCTTGTCTTTCCTTGTTCGTTCTGTCCTTCACTCTCACTCTCACTCTCTCTTGTGCCTCACTGACTGCCTGCAGACATCTGAAACTAATCAGTACGGCCAGCACACAAAAACAGCTTCCTTGAGTCAATCACAGTGGATTGCATTTCCAATATAATACACTCAATGGAAGCTCAGAAACTGTATGCGTTCTTGGACGACGTTGGGGAATTTCAGTTTCAAATGTAGCACGTTACAATATTGTGTTACAAACTATAAAAATAAGGATGTGCAAAATAACATTTTCATAACTGACTAGTTAGTAATCTCTGAACAACTAACTCACTTATTATGGCTGATTTAGAGGTACATTTCTTGTGTTCGAAGACAAACAGACCGCAAGAGAATGGAAAAGAGTGCAACTAGTCAACATCATGACTCATTCCTATAAAATTAATTGATTGTTACGTTGATCTATTTTATTGAGTTGTCTTAAAGGAAAAAGGAATAGTTCACCCAGAAATGAACATTTTGCTGCTAATTTACTCACCCTCAGGCCATCCAAGATGTAGGTGACTTTTTTCCCTTTAGTAAAACAATAAAGAAGATTTTTAGCTGAAAACGTAGTCCTTGGTGATTCATAAACTGTAAGTCAGTGGCTACTGGCACTTTGAGAGTCTAAAAAACACAAAATTTATACTTGTGGCTCCTGACAATATATTGAGGTCTTATAAAGCAAAACGATTGGTTTGTGAAAGAAACTGAACACTGTTTACAACATTGTTACCAGTAATTCATAACATCAGGCAAACTGAATCATTCTTTTGAACTGGTTCTTTTAGTGAACTGAATGAACCAGTTCACCAAATCAGACTTGACTGTCTGAAACAGTTCACTTTCGGACATCTGATAGTCACTCTGACTCTAGATGAGCCAAAAATATTGACATGTATTCATAAATATCAGCATATATGATCTTATGATGCTGGTTTTTGGCAACTCATTCAGTGCTCCAGCTCCTCCAACAGCAAACAGATCTGAGGAAACAGCTCAGACTCAGACCGAAGATCGATGAACCGGTTATAATCATATGCAGGTCTATTGAATGAAGGGGCAAAATGAACGTTTTTATGGTTTCTCACGTTTTATGTAAAAAGGTGAGTTTCTTAAGATTAGTTCATTCAGTTCATATGCTTTAGAGATGTAAAACATCTGTGTTTTTTCATTATCGGGTGCTTTCATAATATAATTATGTTACATTATGTATACGTTACGTCACTGCACGATTACCTAAACGAACTGGTGAATCAGTTTTTTCAACCAGTTCATTGAAACAAACTGTCTGAAAGAACCAGTTTGCAGAAAAGAATCAGATTTCACCATTGCCTGAGGCTATGGATTATAGGTAATGTCATAAATAAAGTTTCTTGCACAGAATGATCATTTCACTTCATAAGACCTCAATAAATTGTCATGTTAATAATTTACCTTATTTTGTGTTCGCTGATGTGATTTTGTTGACTCTCAAAGTGCTGGTAGCTGTTGACTTGCATTTTATGTATCACCAAGGACAACTTTACTGTTCTACTGAAGAAAATTATCAACCAGCAGAAGATGTACAAACTATATGGCTCCGAATTGTTTTCATTTTCATGAACTACTTTTCATGCACAAACACATTTACAAAACCTACACTGAATTTAACAAAGATTGAGTTGCTAGAGTTTCCACTGGCAGTGACTTGTCATAAAAAAATACTTTGTCTCATGGTAAGACTTCAGGGCGAAAAAATGAGAAGGAACTGTGAGGGATTTGTGTGGCATGAGGAGAGACCCTCCATTCCTGCTCAACACAACTTCACCTGTGGGCTGCCTTTAGGTAAAACACACCTTGCATGTTATTTTTTTTTATATAAATAAATTATGTATAGAATATTTAAGTTGCTCGTCCCTTTGGTATCTCTGAAATGTGTTGCCTGAAAACAGAACAATACACTTCAGGGCAAATGTTCAGAGCACAAACACACCCCAGGTGTAGCCATTACAAAACTGTCCAGGAAAAAGTGACTCTATGTGAAGACGATATATCATGTTTGTGATTTATCATGGCATGCTTTGAATCTAATAATGCAAAGACAGATGCTTCCATTAAGGGAAGCACAGATGTTTATAAAATGGTATAAATGGGACAAACGTATAGCCATTCAACACACATATTTACAAAAAAACAAACAAGCTCTTTGTGACAGCAATTAAAACATGTACTGTGTCTGAAGATCATCAAAAGCTGTGATTAAATCTGTCCTATAAGCCAACACACACGGCAGCAGCGCACATACCTACTTATGTATTCAGATACTAAGTGCATAATTAATAACAATTAGAGAAGCCAATGATGTTCCCAGCAGGGGACCAATATGGCCCAGGCATAAATGTCAAGAGAAAGAAAAATAAAAAAGGGCCACTTTTTTTCTCTTAGAAAAGGCAATTGATCCATTAGTCTATGAAAACAAAACCTAAAGGTTAATTAGTCCTTCCAAACAAGCTTTTTCTCATTTTTGAAATGGCGGTAAGCAGTACGGTATGTTTATTATGCAAATTGGAAGGCTTTTTATGTTAATGAAACTTATTAGCGGTGCTTGCTAAGGCAAACATCACTATTACTATTGCTCATGTAGGGATTTGAACAAACCTCTAACGTAAATACTGAAGTTTTATAATAAAGTAAATAGTTATCCAGGATGAACATGAGTTTATTTCTTCATCAGAACAGATTGAGTAACTTAGCATTACGTCACTTGATCACCAATGGATCCTCTGCAGTGAATGGGTGCCGTCAGAGATTCCAAACAATTGATAAAAACATCAAAATAATCTACATGAATCTAGTCCATCAATTAATATCATGCTTGTAAGAAATAAAATCCAACATTAAGGCATTTTAGCTTTAAATTGTCACTTCTGGCCAAAAGTCCAGTCCAAATTCCATAATAAGACTTCCTACAGTCTATCCCCCATTGTCCTCTCACATCAAAACCAGCCGACATGTTTGTTTAGGACTGCTTTGGAGTGTTTTTGCTTATAAACAGTGCTTGATCTGTGCATATTTCTCTCCTGATTTAGACCAGATGACTTTTTCACTGGAGAAAGCAATATTATGGATAGAGGACTTGTATTTTAGCTGAAAGCAACGGTTTTAAGTTAAAAATGTCTTAATGATGAATATGTTTATTACAAACACACAGTTCTTCACTTCACAAGATGTTAATTGATGGACTGGAGTGGTGTGGATTACATGTGGATTATTGTGATGTTTTTATCAGCTGTTTGGACTCTCATTCTGACGGTACCCATTCACTCCTGAGGATCCACTGGTGAGAAAGTGAAGTAATGCTAAATTTCTCAAAATCTGAGGGTGAGTAAATTGTAAGCAAATTCATTTAAAGTCATTTAAAACATAATAGATTCCTCACATCAAATTGTCTTCTTGAGGAGAGGTGTGTTCCATTCCTTTAAGCTACTGGATGATAAAACAGGCCAAAAAATCTGTTAGACTTAGATTAGACCAGAGCCGTATAGTGACCAGAATATCACAGAGACTGGTGGCTCTTTTGACTCCACCTAGCAACCACGCAGAGCAATGACCTGGCAACCTGGCAAACCTTTGCCACAAATGTTCTGTTCATAGCACCAAAAGCACATCAATCCAGAACAATAAAAGCCCAAATTTAACCTTACAATATTCAATTTTATTCAACCAGAGAGAACCATTATCAGAATTTACGTCTTGATCTCCATCTTAACCTGATAAAATATGGTATAATTTAAAACAAAGGTGATTATATGCATGCTTCCATTAAAGAGCATTTTTAAAGTTCTTACAGTGGTGATCTTTCTTCTGTCATGAATATTTGATTGGGTTTACGTTCAGGCCAACAACGATGGGTTTCATTTCATATTTCATTGCGATTTTTCCCTGGATACCAATGCTCCAGAAAACTGATTATCTCTCTATATCAGGACACAGACACCGGTTTTATGCTCATAAGTTTTTGATGATGCTTCTTTATGCATCGGATCCTCCACAAATGCTGTTGAGATTCGTTTATCTCTGAGCAAATCCAGAGAAGTTGAGACCAGCCTGAACATATGTTGTACTGGCTCTATTCACACAGGACCATCTTCCTCTTAATGGTATTTGAAATGTATAGGGATATCATGTATTTAAACTAGTCTTACATAATGCAATTCAGTGAATTATGATAAAATCATTTAAAGGTAGGTGTTGCCAAGAACAGTCTCAATTTTTTCAGAGGGACTTAGTAGCAAGTAAAGTAGATATCCACAATAGGTAACCTTCAATTGTCTTAAACAGCACCTGGTTCAAGTCATAAAAATTATTTTTGGTTTTGGTTTGATAGGTTGATTCAGTAAAGCTAAATAACATCTTTTGATTTAAATAAAAACAGACCATTTTTAGGTTACCATTTTTTTCAATGCTCTAGCAAAAAAGTATCTTCTACTTGTGATACAATGACTTTGAGATTAGCAATAATTATTTCTTATGACAGTCTATGCACAATTTCAGCTACTTTTTCATGTTTTCTGTACAACTGTTCACTGTGCATAATTAAAATTATTATAATGATTTAGATAAACCTGACTCTGAATGGGGAAAAAACTGTGTTAATGACTTTATTCAGAGTTTCTTTCTGTATTAAAACACTGAATTACTGTTTTCCACCCGATTTTACTTGAATAATGTGATGCATTTCCAAATGAAGCAGGATACTTATTGTGAAATTACTTGTTAAATTGATAAACAGTAATTTAATTGAAATGAAATTTCAGGCAAACTAGACCCATCTTACTAAGCTGAAACTAAATATAAGAAATGGCTGGTGTAAACATCAATTTGACCAGATTTCATATCTCACACTATTTCCATAAGCTGAAATGTGTGCCAGCGGGAGGACTCTGACATATCTTACCCAGCAGTCTTTCACTTCAGGAAAGCAGTTCAGTCAACATCTAACACTCTAAAGAGACTTCACAGAAAGAGATTGGATGCTTCTGCTTCTCGACCGGCCACTTCTCTGCCAATGCTGCTTAATTGTAATCAATGAGTTTAAACAGGGTTAGTAGCTCTGGGAACTGGAAAGCGCTGCTTAAGGTATGAGAATAAAAAGAGAGAGATAGGGAGGCTAATTTGGAGCATTTCTTAGTCTTAACACTGAATTCTATGTAAAATATAAAACCCCTCAGGCATAAGGCTACATTTGCAGCTTACAGACATAGTGACACACTTGCAGAAAAGCAGAGGCTCGATGTTGCTTCTGCTTTTTATTCAAAAGTCAGGAGCCCTGACTCTCGCTCTCTCTCTCTCATGACAAACTCTTACTGTGCAACACACCATGAGAGCTGTTTCATCACTGGAGCTCTGTTCACAACACAAGTTTGACAAACCATGCAAGAAATAATGGGAGAATGAGGGTTTGCTTTCTATTTTTAAGCAAAGGAGTAGTTTTAAGGATAATAAGTAAGCCTAGACACTGGTTTTGTGAATCCGCATTGGAGCCCTGAGTTTGCATTATATTTTTTTGTGAGCTGTGCATGACAACCAAAGCTTAATGCAACATCATTTATGTCTTATAGACTTTAGTCAACACCATATTTGAGTCAATGAAAACAAGGCTGTGAGGGATGGACTCACAGCCAAGATTGTTCAGCCAAGAAGTCATAGAAATTATACATCATTTTAAAATTAAACATTGTAAAAAAGACACACTGCTACCTATTGAATATAGCAAATAGAAAAATAACAAAAAAATGTATGCAAATATCACAGTGACAGTGCTAGTTAAATGGCAAATTATTAATAAATATTCTAACAGTTTAAGTCAATGGGAGATTATGGATAATTGTATGAGTAAAATATGTATTGGCAGCATCTTCTGTACAATGTACTTGTTACAGTTTACTATTATACAGATATTTTAAATATATTTGAATAAAAAAAGTTATTATTGTGAATTAAAATGTTAAAATTATGTAAAGTTTAGGACTGCAAAAAGTAATGAAATCACACAGAACAGAGGGATACTGTTATAATATCAACTTAGTTAAACACGTTAAATAAATTTGATGGCAATGAAAAATCCCTTAGACTTAAAAATTCAATGCTATTGAATAATTAAAAATAAAAACAAAAATAAATATTAATTCTATTCATTCAATATTATATTAACCCAAAAGTATTCATAAGTAAAATGCCCATCTCTAAAGTTCAAACGCAAAATACTTAAATTGTAGATGCTGTCATGCATTTAAATTGTAAATGGTATGTATAAAACCACACATACTAATAAGAACTATTAATAATAACAAGTTCAGGTTACCACTAAAACAAACAAAATAATAATAATAATAATAAAAAATATGAGAGTTGTTTTCCATGCAAAACATACCACTACAATGCTGGGGTGTAGTGTGTGGTTGCTTACTATCTTTATTCATGTATATATATATATATATATATATTGCTGATTTTCTTCATTTTCATTAGTCTATTCACTAATGAAACAAGTCTCATGATTTGAGATATGTTGGATGAGTTACGTGACCAAGTTTAGGGGATTTTAGCTGTGATGATGGAGATCTTCTGCATTATGTGCCAATTAAAGCAGAATGTCCTTGTGAAATCCGATGAGGGACAGGCAGAGAGAAGGGTTTATGCTCAGAGGAAGGCTGTGTGCTACAGACGGGCAGCTCATTAAGGTCTGGCTAAGTGTTCTCTGCTAATTTACATAGATTAATTAGTAATGCATGGACGCAAGGTTTGAAACACTGCAGCCGTTGAGCGCTTACTCAGTGCACCGTCATGCAACCTTTATTTTGCTTTTCCACTCTCTCACTGCTTCTCTTTCCATTGCTCACCAACTCTCTCGCTCTCCTCGGCCTGTTTATACATTTCTCTCACACATGCCTGTCAGATCAATCCATCCATCCACATCCCCACACTCACAGTCTTCCATGAGAATACACATTAAAAGGTGACAGGCAAAGTTACCCCTCCTGACACATGTCACATCTGTATCTGCCCCCTCCCGGTGACTAAAGTCACTTTCTGTTGAAGAATCCATTGGAGGGTTTACAGGAGGGTGTGTTTGTCAGGGCACAATCTAGGCCGTTTATTTTGCATTATTCGTATTCTAGTGTATTCAGAGGAATAGTTCACCTGAAAATGAAAATCTGCTGAAACTTTACTCACCCTCAGGGCATCCAAGATGTAGAGGAGTTTGTTTCTTCACTGGAACAGATTTGGAGAAATTTAGCTTTATAGTACTTTCTCACCAATGGATCCTCAGGAGTGAATGGGTGCCATCAGAACGAGAGTCCAAACAGCTGATAAAAACATCACAATAATCCACACGGCTCCAGTCCATCCAATCTGTCTTGTGTTAAAAATGTCTCAATAATGGATTTGTTTCTTACAAGCACACTGCTTTTTACTTCCCAATACATTAATTGATGAATTAGAGTTTTGTGGATTACTGTGGTGTTTCTATCAGCTGTTTGGACTCTCATTCTGATGGCACCCATTCACTGCAGTGAATTGGTGAGCAAGTGACGTAATGCTAAATTTCTACAAATCAGTTTTGGTGGAGAAACTATATATTTTGAATGGCCTGAGGGTGAGTAAATTTCATTTTTGGGTGAACTATTCCTTTAATCATTTAGCAACATGACATTCATAACTAGACAGAAGTTGATGGTTTTATCTGCATGGTTATTTAATTTATGCAATCCCGTGGTTGCTTATTTTGTGGCACAAGACGTAATTATTTTTCTACAGACTTCATCTCATTATCTGATTTCCATTCCATCTCTCTCAATATTATGAACATAGGTTCTAAAACATTCAATATTTTATTGATTTCTTTATGCTGTCTGGCAGGGTGTGCCATGCGTGAGCTCTCAGATGTTCTGCGGCCGATGTTTGAAGAGCAACCTTGAGATCTTTCATTTCCCTCGCATTGGTTTGTTCTGGTCTGTTCTGCTTTCGTGCCCTTATCGATCTGTTGACCTATACAGTTTTCTAACTCATTCTGGGAAATACTTCCTAAATTATATGTCTTGCTATTAAAAGGGATCACAGGAAGTCTCGTCCCCTGCAAATTACATGCAGTCACTTTGAGAAGGTACCTTTAAAAGCACTGAGAGATTTTAAAAGCTAAAGTGACGTTAAACGCTGGGAGTGCTAGTGAATTTGTGCTGTTTGTTGGCACAGCGAGTGGTATAGGATAATGTTAGCAATTTCCTCCAGAATCACAACAGCTCTTCTACCATGTGATGTCTATAATTTCAGCTCACATAATAGGAGATGTACAGCAGGTTCTATAAAGGTTTCTGGAAATGTGTGTGGAGAGCAACAAGGCAAGGCAAGGCAAGGCAAGTTTATTTATATAGCACATTTCATACACAATGGTAATTCAAAGTGCTTTACATAAAAGGAAGTAAAATAATCATTAAAAAATAAAATAATCACAATAAAACCAGACATTTAAAATAATTAAAAAATTGATTAAAATGAATTTAGAACGGTTAGAAATAAAAATGATTATACATAAAATACAGTGCATGCAGTCAGTTCGGACGTAGCACAGTTCTCATTCAACAAATGCACAGCTAAACAGATGAGTTTTGAGTCAAGATTTAAATGTGGCTAATGTTTTAGCACATCTGATCTCTTCTGGAAGCTGGTTCCAACTGCGGGCGGCATAGTAGCTAACAGCGGACTCCCCTTGTTTTGTATGAACCCTTGGTATTTCTAACTGACTCGATCCTAAGGATCTGAGTGGTCTGTTAGGTTTATATTCAGTGAGCATATCTGCAATGTATTTAGGTCCCAGGCCATTGAGTGATTTATAAACGAGTAAAAGTAATTTAAAATCAATCCTAAATGTAACCGGAAGCCAGTGTAAGGACCTGAGGACTGATATGCTCAGATTTTCTGGTTCTAGTCAAAATCCTGGCAGCAGCGTTCTGGATGAGCTGCAGCTGTCTAATGGTCTTCTTGGGAAGGCCGGTGAGGAGACCATTACAACAATGCACAGAGGTCATCAAACTAACACTTACAAGATGAGAGGCGAGACATTCACAACTCATATATATTCCATAAACAGCGCTGCCGACAAGTGCATCGATTTTGACATCTTTCAGAATTCAATAGATAATAGTTTTGTATTTCCATAAAGACAAAATTATGACTTGAGAGACTCAAAGAGAAAGATAGCTAGAGGAAGCTAGAGAGAGACATATTCAAATGATAGCTTACCATATATTTGCAAACATTACCTCAATATGCATGCATAACAAATACTGCTGTTCAATAAAGGAAAAAATGAATAAAGTTTGCAATAAAAACAGACATATTCAGGGCATTTGCAAACACTATAGTTCCTCAAAAATCACAGCCCTCAAAGGCTTTACAACCTATAGTTGTAAACATAATAAATACATAAACATATAAATAACAAAAAGCTGCTAAATCTATACCAGTGAATCAAAAACATACAACATGACCTGTGTATTATGATTCCTAAACAAATGACTCTCATGAGCCGGTTCTTCAAAGTCAATCAAAAACATAAACACAACCAATGTACTCTGATTCTTAAATGAACAACTCTTATGAGTCAGTTTTTACAGTGAATCAAAAACATGCAACATGACTTGTGAATTCAGATTCCCTATCCAAAGCTAGTGTTTATTGTCCACACAACAGTATACAAGTTAAAGATGCACTTAATCAGTTATTTCGCATGTATGAAGACAGTCATGATTAATTTATTCTGCAACCAAAAGTGTCTGGTAACAGGAGGTTACTGAGATAAAGTGAGTATTGCTCTGATGGTCATGTGATCTCAATCTGCTCCCATGTGGCCACCCACTCCATGTAAAATAAAACAGCTTTTTTAGGCTACTGATATGACTGGAGTCTTCATCTGAAGTGAGAGTACATGATTTTAAACATTTTTCCACGCATTATTTGTTTTAGGTATAAAACATTTTAAATAGTTAAAAAAAATACAGAATGCATTTTTAATCTATGAGCAACCTCTGAGAAAAATAAAAATCTTCTAAGCAGACATTTAAGAACAGACATCTTGTCCCTTTTTCTCCACCTTGCTTTATTTTGCAGCCATAAATAGCCAACTTATCTTGCTCCATAACAAAACGTAATAGCTGAATTTTCATTCTTTATTCATGGTTGTACTTTACTTCTAAAATGAAGCACTGGGGAGAAAAACGCTTTCATTCTCACAAAAAAACGTCACTGGGGACCTTATATAAGTGTTGTCCTACCGAGAAAAAGAAAGGGAGAAAAAAATCTGTGCAAAATCTTGGGATGTGTGTACATGTATACTTGTCCTGTTCAAAGCAAATGCAATTGCTGTCTTGGAAGAAATGTAGTTTTAGATGAGGACAAGGACAAAATTTACTCCTAAAATCACATTAGAAACTTTACCAAGGTTGACATGTTTCTTCAGCAACTTTTTGCTAGATCTCTACCTTGACTTTCTAAGCACCTACATTACCTGAAAGTCACCATTCTTCACACTCATGCCTTTTTTACAGTTAGTTTGGCAACATTCACAGCACAAGCCAGAGATTTTCTGCTCAAAACTCTTTTTAACAGTGTTTAGAGTGGTCTAAACTGGCAACACTTCTAAAATGACCAACATGAATAAAACATCCTACCTCTGCATGCTCATCAGAAATACTTTAAACGGTATTCCTGTTGCTCAAAAAGCAGCAGTGCCAAGGTCGTGGGTTTGATTCCCACGAATGCATGAACTGCTAAAATGAATTCCTTGAATGCATTCTAGGCATCTGCCAAATATATGCAAAAATAAATAAATGAAAAAGGTAAAAAGCAATGCTATAGCATAGGTGATGTGTTTTTAAGGTAAAGCTAAATTTCCTGTGAGTGGAGTAAAATGCCAATATATCATAGCAAAAAACTGAGGTACCAAACAGGATACAGAATTGCAATTCAAATTGGAATGTAAGGCAGCAGAATTAAAATGAACTGAAGTAAGGAAAATCATCTAACAAAGTTTGTCAAGACAAACTTTAAGTTTACAGGATGGATGGATGGATGGCTGGATAGAACAAATATCAAAATATGTCTCATACAAATACTGTAGCACACAACACACAACTTAGAATTTCAGTCTAGGGTTTCTAAACATACACTACCATTCTAAAGCAAAACATGTGAGGGAGAAAAATATCAGTATGTAGCCATAGATTACAGTCTCCTAAAACGTGCAGCTCTGAGTCGTATGCATGATGATTCTGAGCAATCAAAAATTCTGCTGTGAAGATTTTCAGGGACACCTTCAGTTGTGAGATTCATGCAGATATTTCATGCGTCTCCAAAGGCTTACAGTGGAAGTGTCACAGCTCACAGTCTGTTTGCGAAGCCAACCACTAAACTCAGGGGATTCTGCCAGCTTCTGCCTTACATAGAAAGAGCTCCGAAAAACTGGTGCAGTATATAATAAGTGTCATTTTGTTGGTTGTCTACATGCTTCTCGCTGGACATAAGGGTTTTAACCATCGCAAAACAGATTTGCAGAAGTGTAAGATATAAACACAGCCTGAGGAATAAAAAACAGCTACAGTGCATGAAATTTCCTGGTTCACAGAGCCAACTTTTATCTGTATGCCTCGAAACATCACTCTAAACGTGTTTAGAAAATGTCAATCTGGCAACGTTATCAACTCAATTTGAGATATGTGAGAACATCTGACGTCATTGACATCAAATCTGGCACGACATGTCTTGAAGCTGCAAGTTTGAATGCGCTTGCACAAATGAGATTTGAGAGCTCTGCCTTGCTATCTACAGCCTACATGCAGTAGGCAACTGCCTTCTAAGACTGAAACTAAACCTCGAAAGTGACCAATTAGGAACGCTCCATTTAGGCAGCAATTCCAAGCATCATACAAATACTGTAGCACTTTTCACATAACACTCAATTTAGAATTTCAGCAGAGTTTGGGGTTTCTAAACTGTTTTTGAAAGAAGTCTCTAATGCTCACAAAGTCTGCTTTATTTGATTAAAAACTACAGTAAAAACAGTAGAATTATGAAATAATATTACAATTATTACAATAACAGCTTTCGGTTTGAATGTATTTTAAAATGTAATTTATTACTGTAATGCAAAGCCTCATTACTCTAGTCTTCAGTGTCACATGATCCTTCAGAAAACATTAATAATATGCTGATTTCCTGCTCAAGAAACATTTATTATTATAATCAATGTTGAAAGCAGTTGTGATACTTAATGTTTTGGTGGAAACCATGGCCTGGTTTCACAGACAGGGCTTAGACTAAGCTAGGCCATAGTTCAATTAGGACATTTAAGTGATTTTTTATAAACGTGCCTTAGAAAAAAAAAAAAAAAAAAAAAACATTACTGGTGTGCATCTTGAGACAAGACAATGGCATAGATATATTTTAAGATCAGTCAGTGGAAGTTTCTTTAAGTTGAAACAGCTCAGACTTACATATTAGTCTTGGACTAGGCTTAAGCCTTCTCTATGAAACTGGGGGTACGATATTTTTTGCGGATTCTTTGATGAATAAAAAAGTCAGAGAACAGCATTTATTTAAATCATTTTTAAAAAAATCAATCAATCAATTTAATGCATCCTTGCTAGCTAAAATAAAGGTATCAATTTTACCAATCCAGGCTCACTGAAAAAAAAAAAAAAATCATGTGGTGACATTTCTGCAAAATGATATTATGTTGTTTGTTGTGTATTTCGTGACACTTTCAAAGTGAAATGTCCAGTAAGCGGTGCTAAAAATGTGAATGTGGCAATCCTTTATTACATTAGTTATTAGTTACAGTCTTGCACCGGGTGAGCTACCAAGCAAGTTTACAATGTCAGAAAAGCCAAACACATAGAACTGATTATGTAATGCAAATGTCAAAATTATTTTACAAATCATGCACTATGGTAAAAATAACAGTATTGTGCAAGTAAACACATGGAATAAGTCAGTATTTATTGATAATCTGCCCCTGTAATCATAATGAGTGTGAAAAGGAATAAAACTTATTGGTGCTTAACTGCCACTAGTGGACCTTTCAGCTGGAAACTGCAGTGAACTGTATGTATACAGTAGGTATGTTTTTGGAGTTTTGCAAAAAATAGAGAGGCATGTTTTTCCAATAAGCCTAGGTTGCCAAAAAAAAAAAACTTACCCCAAACCTTTGAATGGTAGTGTATTTTATAAGACAGCGTAATTATGGTGCAGCTTTTGCAACGGGAACAAACCTACAGTGCCTTAAAATGCCTACTCTATGTAGGCTGCTCACTAGATGAAATGGAGCCCCAGTCATGCAGATGGAAAAACACAGGTTTGAATTGAAGAATTGTTTGGCTTTGTGAATCACAGCAGATGTGACATTAGGACCCACAGGTCTCCTGCGGTTCACTCTGAAACTGCTGGATTGAAATTCTGGCACTGTAGCAATTAACTGCTGTTGTGTTTTCCACTTCACACACACCAAACTCAAATCCTACACCTATTATAGTGCATTTAGATCTTTGGTTGTTTAAACAGCACCAACAAACAGCACAATTATTAAACCATTTGCAGTGTAACAACATGTATAGCTGAAGCATGGCATTTTGATGCATTGTCAATGAAATCTGTGAACACAAGCTCTCCAGGTCTTCATGCTGGGGAGCTGAGACAGAGGAATATGCTTCTGTGTGTGTTGATGGATCGAGCTGTAGGTAGAATAAACCTCAGAGAGAGAAAATACGAGAGGTGGAACACACACGAGGCAGATGGCAATTGTTGCTTTTCTATTTATGAGTTCCCAGTATTCACAGCTGCTCCTGTGTAAGACGCTGTCCAAAAAAAACTGATGCTTTCTTTTCATCTGTTCTTTTTCTCGGTTTCTGCATTAAATCAAATATGCAGCCTTGCTGTTTAAAGGATAGTTCACCAAATAATGCAAATTCTGTCATCATTTATAGTGCTTATGCACTTTCCAAAACTGTATGCTGTTATTTTCCTTTGTGAAACATGAAAGCTGATGTTTGAATAATCTTTTTTCACATAATGGCTCTGAAATGGACAAAAAAGCACCATAAAAGTAGTTATTCCAAGTCTTTTGAAGCAATATAATAATTTTGTGTGAGGAACAGACTGAAATTTTTTAAGATGCATTCTGTATTTTTTCCCCCTCATTAAAGACATTTTACACATAAATGGTTTCAAAAGTAAGATTTTTTTCAAAGTATCTTATGCTCACCAATGCTGCATCTATTTGATCAAAAAATACAGCAAAATCAGTAATATTGTGAAATATTATTACAATTTAATATAGCTCTTTTCTATTCAGCAGCCATTACTCCAGTCTTCAGTGTCACATGATCTATCAGAAATCATTCTAATATGCTGATTTCATCAATGTTGGAGTTGTGCTGCTTAATATTTTTGTGGTAACCGTGATACCATTTTTGTTTTCAGGACCCTTTGCATTCATTTGAAATAGAAATCTTTTGAAAATGATAAATACTCCCTTCTGCCATCTAGCCAATATTGATTCTTCAAATAGTTCTCCTTTTGTGCTCTATGAATAAAATAATAACAGCATACAGGTTTTGAACAATATAAAGGTGAGCAAATAATGACAGATTTTTCTTTTTGGGGTATATCATTCCTGTAAATTTTAGAAATGAATCTTACTTCTCTCTCTCTTTGTGAGTTTCACAACATCACAAACCTCTCACTCTCTGCTCTCTTTTTTGCCTATTCAGTTTCTGAAAGGGTTCTCAATAAAATCTTGTGACTTTCCCATGAGTCGAGGGTGACAGACACTTTATCAGCTAAACTGTGTGTGCGAGTCATTGGGACACTCTGACAGCCTGTCAGTTTGCACCCCTGACAGTGGTGCGTATGTGTTTGTGAGAAATGCCTTCGGCTCATTGCGTAACCAGACACGGCGCTACCGTGTTGCTGACACAACGCTGTATGAATTAATTGAACTTTTCTAATGTGTGAAGTAGAAACTAACGCTAAAGAAAAAGTTAACCAGTCTTGCAGAGATTTTCAAGTGTTTTTGATGCCACTAGGGGTATCGCTAGACTCTTTTTACTATGGTACAAGCTCTTTATTTACAGTATGTATTTGAAAAAAAAAGAACTCAACACACATATGTTCTGTATCCAATTCAGATTCCATCTTGACATTATGCAAAGGAAGTTTCACATAATGAAGCTCAACAACTGACAATGTCTGAGTCGAAAAAAGGCTGAACACTGTAAGACACTGGACATAAATGAGACTGAGAAAGATTGCAGCATAATCTTGTTGTGTGAGTGATGCAGTGGGAACAGCCAGATAAAATATGAATAATGAGAACCAAAGACAGAAACGAGGAAGTAGATACTGAATTTCTGTCAGATTAGTCCAGATTGTTTCAGACACGAGTGTTGACAGATGCCGAGCCAGTGTTCAGCATTATTTGATTAAAAATAAATAAACTGTACAATATATAAAAAAAGAGTTTGATCAAAAATCCATATTATGGGTAAAAAATATGCCCTTACGAAACTAAAAGCATCCCTGAAAGTAAACTCCAGGGTGGTAAGTCGTCCCTCCATAAAAAGTCCATTTCTGACACTGACTTAAACAGCCAGCTGCTCACTTCTGGCAAAGACCCATAAACAATTGACTGTTTCTCATGTCTGTTTATGTGAGAAAATGGTTTATCACTACTGGGGATAAGTCTTGGCTCAAAATATATCAAAAGATATGAATAAAAAAAGACAACGCGTTCTATGCTAATTGTTAATCAGCAAGCTTTTTTTCATAATAAAATCTAAGAAAACTGTATAAAAAATAAGTAATGAACTAAATCACTTTAAAATCACTAAGGCTTCCAAGTCAAAGAGTTTGCAAATGGTTTGTTGTTGATGAATGGAGCAGTGCCAGATACATTGAATGTGATGACAAACTCATTTCAGTCAATTTTTAGTGAAGTCATAAAGGCACAGTTGGGCAAAAATGGCCTCTTAATTCTAAAAGTCACCAAATGGCTGAAAACTGACATTAAAAAGATAACATTATGCACTACCATTCAAAAGTTTGAGGTTTTTGTTTTTGCAGATCTGACATTTGATATTAAAACCCACAATCATTGACATTTCAGCTTTAACAGTTCAAGTAAATAGTAGCTGTGCTTACCTGACTGGAAAGTAGCTGCCATGTGGCTTAGCCAAGATGGCCGCCAGCTGCACTGACTTCCCTTGGAGGGACTTTTCTTTATTTGCAAACTTGACATGACTGGAATACACTTACTTAGGGTATCCAGAGATGGCTGCCAAGTGAGCCGATAGCCTTAAAAGTGTTGTGTTTAAAATTTTAAAGGCAAACCTATTGAAGATACATTTAAGTGTACCAGCCTCAGAATCACTGGTACGTTTTTGTCAGTGAAATTACTAAGACAGCAGGTGAAACTATGGATTAGAATGCAGGAGATGCATAGAGACCTTCTCAGCCTCGCTCTCTTTCTCTTTCCCTCTCTTTGTCTCTAATTCAATCTTCCATATTGCTGCTGCCCTCCAGCAATGCTCATAGCAACACAGCTTGAGGTGCACCACATCTGCACACCATCTGACCTTCTGTTTGAACATGAGTATATATTGAGTAGGACTGTGAATTATTATTACTTTATATATTTTTTTAAATAATTGCAATAATGACATTATATAGTGATTATACATCATTAAAGACATTGTTTTGAAGAGGAAAAAAGTGTCTTTAGAAGTGAATACATTGGGAATTTTTATGAGGGATTTATGCCAGGTTAGTGTTATTCTCTTTATAATTAATCATTAATGTTATACTGACAGTCTTAAAACTGCTATACTATTGCTTTCTCACATGAGAAGTTGTCTTGTCTGAATCAGGAAAGAAATATGAACAGATCAAGCACCATTTACAAGCTAAAACAATCCAAAACAGTTCTAAACAAGTATGTCAGAGGTTTTTAAGGTGAGAGGACAAAAGATGATGGATTTTTTTACTGGAGGAGGTGTTATTATGGATTACAGACTCATATTTTGGCCAGAAGGGACTTAAAGTTAAAACGTCTTAATGATGGATTTCATTCAAGATTTTTGCTTCACAAGATATTAATTGATGGACTGGAGTGATGTGGATTACTTCTTGTGGATTGCTACTTGTTAATTCTGACGGCACCCATTCACTGCAGAGGACCCATTGGTGAACAAGTAATGTAATGCTAAATTTCTCCAAATCTGTTTAGATGAATAAACAAACTCATCTGCATCTTGGATGGCCTGAGGGTGAATCAATTTTCAGCACATTTTTTATTTTTGGGAGAACTATTCCTTTAAGTGCTTTGATGTTAGTCCATAGGGAGTCCTATTTTCACATAAAAAAGAAACAACTACTCATTTATGAATTAAAAAATAAAACTATAAATCAATCATTTGATCATTTTTGATGAATAACTGCTTTGATTATCTTTTTTTTTAATGTCATTGGGAAGTTATCTGTCCCAACAAATAAAACTGATTTACAGTTTTACTTTATTTTTTGGAAATGGCAAGTCTTCCATAACCCTGCTATGTTGTGATTACATTTGTTGAAATGTGTATATGCGAAGACAGAAGTAATTTTATTTAAATAAGGACTCTGTAGATGATGTTGACAGGGATATTTCTGCAGGATGAGCTTTTGAAATATATTGTTGAAATATCTGTCAGCAGAATGTGTTGGAAGATATGACACATGTCAGAGTCCTAAACGAAGCTTTTTGAACCATCTCCCTAAAAATAAAAGGATTGCTGAGGTAGTTTAAGATGTTGAGATGCACTTAGTTTGAAAAACGAGTACACAGCTGAGGATAATCACCAACTACTTAAAACTGCGAGTTAAAAGTCTGTCTGTTTAAACTGCAAATGAGCTCCTGAGGTTCCAGCAGATGAAGGAAAGGTCCGGTACCTCTGAAAGTAGCACTCTGGATGTTAACAGGAGTTGGCATTGCAGGCACTGACCAAAGATGTGCTCTTCTCCCGGCATCGACTGACCATAAATGTGATTTCACAGCAGGTTTAAGCTCCACTCCAGAACAGAACCAGTAATAATATTATTCCTCAGGCACCCACTTTTTTGTCATTGAGAAGGTTCATCCATGGACTGCAAATTCTGTTAATTCGTGCTTTGTAGGATTTATTTTGGTCCAGGAATTAGTGAGGCAACAGAAAGCTCTACTGTAATTATAGTGCCACAAGGCAGCACTTTATTCCTCAAACATTATTCCAAATTTCCACAACTAATTCAGCCAGAACTGCTTAATGTACAGACTTTATTCTAGTCTTTGTAATCCTAAAGTTTAAAATATCCTAGAATGTTTCCTACTCAAATCAAACCATCAGTGATGTCAGTATCTGTATACTAAATTTTAATTGGTCTTCTTGCATCTGTTTGCATGCTAAATTTGCATTCTTGCATCTATCTATAGCTGCCGTTACGCTGCATAGAAGATGTTGTGTTGTTTTCTGGTGGCTTTTCATGAAAATCAACACGTATGAGTGTCATGCAACTGCATTTCATTTACACACAACCAAAACTTGAATTTGCTTCAAGCAATGCAAATTTAGCTTTATTTGTGTTAAAGCAAAGCCTAGACTTTAAAACAGTGGAATGCAAAACAATATCTGTGTTTTGGTGCCAAAGAATAAAAAATAATGAGTAGCCAGATAGTTTACTTGCGACATGTACGCTGAACACATCTCACAGCGCTCTTACACAGGTAAATAATTGAGAAAGCCAGAGGCAAATCACTCCAATCAAGGTGCACTCAGCTATAAAATACAATATTAGCTATTCTTCTATTGTTTGTTGATTTCTACATCACAGGTTTAATCACACACTAGAACGGTACTCTCATATTTCATTGCCGATCTTCTCGCATGAAATAGTTTGGTTTTACTGTGATGAGTTTCATCATTCTTTTCACAGCTGTGTTACTTCTTGTCAAGACCAGCAGATATTTCTGAAAGCATTTATAAAAACCTGACAATATGACAGAATAAATATTATTATTACTCTGTCACCCAAATTGTTAAGAGATTTTGTGAGATATTCAGATCATTTCTATTATTTTAAAGTATTTTTAATAGAAATTCTTATTAGTAGATCACAATAAAATAAAAAATTATGCTTATTTTGTCAGCAGCTCAAGTTAATTTTTTTTCATATTTTCAGTGTATTACTAATATAAATTGAATATCAGATTTGTCAGTGTTTATAATATATATTTGGTGTTATTTGTTGATATTTCTGTATAGGTATTGATGTCAAGCGTAGGGATCGATATGAGTTGTTTTTAAACGGTTGATATAGTTGAGTAGCAAGTTATAAATTATATAATTTGATGGAAAAGTTTCAAATTATGCATGTATATTGTTCTTATACTAATAAATGGTGATATATACACATTTAATGAGAAAATGGAAGAAACTGTGTAGGTTCCATCCATTTGTGGGTGAATGTTGAAGTGACTAACACAAAATAATTGCTTGTACTTGTACTTTTCGAAGTCATGTAGCTTTTCTTGTGGCTTTTTCGCCAGTACTGAAGAACAATCAAGCACAGTTAGTTTCTAAACTTCTTTATTATTGCCTCCAAACCTGCACATACTGTATGTTCTGCAGCGTCAGGCCCATTTTCCTTAGATACATCATTTTCCTCACGGATCCTGCCAGGAGCCAATGTCTATAAGCATTTTCAGCTGTTGTTATGTGAAGCTTTTTCCTCAAAATTGACCGCACGGATTTGCCAGTAACGCCGCTACGAGTCATCTCAAACATCCTTTTGATGTGAGTCTCATCCGAAACATCAGCTCTCTGAGTTAATTCCAATCTTTGAAGGTGGCATGCACTTCAAAGAGAGGGAAATGAAACAGGAAGTGCAAGGGAAGTCTTTCTTTATGGGCAGAAAAAAACTGAAAAGGTAACGGAGACTGAGAGTGTCAGCAATACGTCGACTGTTCTACACATCAGTGTCTGTCAAAATGCTGGTTTCGGCGTTCTTTGTCGACGTAAATAAATTAGGTGGTACTTATTTTCATGCAAGATAATGGACTAGTTTTGTGACAGAAAGGTGGTTGTTCTAAATGCTTACTATCACAGCTGGTTAAGCTAAAGCAGACAAGCTCTTGTCTTAGGTAGGATCAGGATCAACAAGGCTGATTCATGATTCACAGGAGTGAGTTTCGCTCGGTCTGGTGGGAGGAGGCTATGAATTTTGATTTGGCAGGTTATTTTGATGTTTTTTGGCCGGAGACGTGTTGAACACAAAGAGCTTTTGGAAGTGTCTGCAGGAGAGAGCCGTGACGGGACAGGGAGACTTTCACTGCTGTAAGATGTAATATGACATGACACAAGTACAGAATGTGAGTTCTTCTTTCATCACCTGCCTGTGGTCTTCTGTCCAATTAAAAGGATGGGGAACATGAAATAACTACTACACTCAAATATATTAGATGTGAGGCTTATGTATTTGAATTACATATAAAAAGTCAATCTATTTGGAATACATGGTCTTAACCTAAATTGATAAACTTGTGATCTGCACATTTTTTATTTTATTTTTTTTACACTTGTGGTGTTCCCAGTCAAAAATAACCGGCCTACAAAAAATTGCTCTTACATTTCTCGTTATGCTTTATTAACAATAAATCAATCTTTTTATCAATTTTTTACAGTTATTTTTAAATTTCTTTTTAGAACTGAGCTTATGCACCTCATGTTTTGAGTAAATATTTCCAAAATTATCCACAAATAATGCTTTTTTTCACAAACTGAGGATCATAAGGCCTACAATCAATCAGTAGAAATACAAAACTTGTGTTAACTGAAAGAAAACTAGTTGACAAAAAAACTGAATCCAATATTTAATATATAATATAACTATATAAAAATATAAATAAGAGATCTACAAGCAATTTTAAAAGGCCAGTCATTTTTGATGAGGAACACCACTTTAGGTAAAGGATTTATATCACAAGGGTAAATTGTAAAATCATGTTATCATAATGCATTTATTAGACCACTGTTAAATTATCACCTGAACAACTGAATACATGTTTCACACAGTATCTGTACTTGTTTTACTACTTTTTACTATTCAACCTTCCAGCTGTACTTTAAATTTTTTCAATCCAGTCAATCATCCATCTAATTGGTCACTGTCAGTTGCCACAAAACAATTTTTAACAACTTAATTATTTATGTTGAGCTCTGTTTACACTGAAAGTTTGCCAAGTCACTATCTGCACTTGCGTTCTCATATTGCTTTCAATTTGCATAAAGTTGAGCTCTGCTTAACTATGTAGGGAAGGGAGGGAAAGGGAAGTGGTGTGTGGCCAAGTATGGTGACCCATACTCAGAATTTGTCCTCTGCATTTAGCCCATCCAAGTGCACACACACAGTAGTGAACACACACCCAGAGCAGTAGGCAGCCAATGCTGCAGCACCTGGGGAGCAGTTGGGGGTTCGGTGCCTTGCTCAAGGGTCTCACCTCAGTCGTGGTATTGAGAGTGGAGAGAGTGCTGGTTATTCACTCCCCCCACCTACAATCCCTGCCAGACCTGAGACTTGAACCCACAACCTTCGGGTTACAAGTCCAACTCTCTATCCATTAGGCCACGACCGCCCATGTTGCATCACTGCTGGTTTTTGTCGCTCGTGTTGGACATCTGGAAATCACCGGCTCTAACTGAAAAGGAATGATGTTTGGTCGCTTTTCATTTGGCATGCAAGAGGTTCATATTCTTACATATTGTTCCATATTCAATCAGTGACCATTGCATTTTCTGTGTTCCATCAGAAAAACAATTGCCGGGTTCTACGTCACATGAAGATTTACAAAGTTCAATTTAAAGAAAATGATCTGCAGACAGTGCAGCTTGAATTAACAGACTAAATTTTCAGAAAAGTGTTTCATTTTCAATCTTTAAATACTTAAGTACAATTAAATGTAGATACTTTTTTCTTTCACTCAAAGATACTTTAGTACTTTTTACACCCCTGCATTAATGTCAGCAAGTGTTAAGCAGGCAGAACAGACTCCACACCACAGTAATGCATATTAATTTGAGAGCTTGACGTCCAATGCTCCTAGACTAGTGTTTCTCAGTTGTGCTCCTGGGATCATCTCCAGCGCTACACACCTTGGACTTGTCCAACGTTTAACAAACCTGATTAAACATATCAGCTCATTAGCAGAGGCTCCATGAGCTGAGCCATGTGCTTCAGATTTGTAGGACAGCTAAAATATGCAGTGCTGGGGGGCTGCTCAGAGCAGAATTGAGAAATGTTCAAAGATGAAATTATTCAAAAAAGTACTCAAAAATAATTTACTCATCCTCATCGTACATAAACAAAAAAAGATTTTAGAACTAGAGAGAAAGTGAAGATTTAAGTGAATAACTTTTCAGTCTTCCTCATACAAATCTGTCTTTAGTAGATGTAGGAATATAGCATATGATGAGCAGCAAGAAATAATGTTGACACTGTTATTTATTTATTTTTTATTTTTTTTGAAGGCATTCATGTTTAGAGTGACATGAATGTGATATTTTATTCTATAGTATTGTATAGTATAGCATTTTTTGGTTAAAACCTTTTTTTTAATTAAGCTTTATTTGAATGGGCAAAATCTTTTTTTTTTTTTTTTTAAGTTTTAGTCAATAATAATAACACTTATGAATGCATAGAAGCATATTTACAACTTGGAATAAAAAACAAAAAAATAAGGTAATTGCAACTTTTTATCTTACAAGTCTGAGAAAAAAATAATTGCAAATTGCAAGATATAAACTCAGAAATGCAAGATGTTAACTTGCAATTACAAGAAAAGGTAAGGATTTTGAGGTTTAAATATTCCTCATTATTTTTTGGTCTGTGATGGAAACAAACAAAATTGTGAGACAAACTCGGAATTGCGAGAAAAATGTCAGAATTCTGAGTTTATATCTTGCAATTCTGAGGGGGAAAAAAAGAGTCATATCAGTCATATTACTTTATATCAGAATTTCAAAATTGCAAGAAACAAAGTCCAAAAAAATTACATATTATTCCAAACTATTCCAGTCTGAGTTGTCTGGGTTCTGTCTGCAATTAAATGCAAATTTACTTAAAATCATGGAGTGATAGCAGCACCTCGTATTTGCTTCTGCCTGTAATAATCTCAGCTCTCTCTTCTGAGCTCTTGATGAGGACTGATTTAGCATAATGTTATTTAACAGCACATCTTTCCATTGATCGACTGTCATTATGCACTAAACCATGACCCACTTACCTGAAAAGTAGGGCATCCCTCAGTTTTTGGGCACGATGAGATAAAACTGCATTTAAATCATATACACTAGTAGTTTTATTCTAAAATAATCCACATACTTTCAGCTGTGGGAACTAAAAATGCAGTAAACTTAATAAAAAGTTTACTGATAAACAAGCAGACTGACAGTGATTTAAAGCGACAGAGTGACCGTTTTCTCCATGACATTAGTGATTACATTCACTGCCATAAATGTTGACATGTCCAGCAAAGCGACACCATTGAGAAAAGTGCAACTTTATGCAATACATGCATCTATTTCATGGTCATATTTTTACTATATTAACTATTTTAAACTATAGCAGCCAATAATACTAGGGCATCAAATGGTAAGAAAGCACACTATGATCAACAATGCAGCATAATGGTGTTTGCGTGAACGAGGCTTAAGACGGTAGTTTACATAATCGGATAATATTCTCTCCCTATGCTAAATTGGTTTTGAAAGAAGCCGGCTCTCTATCCTGAACTCCAGATACCTTTTGAATCATAAATAGTGATTCTGACAATGCACGTGCCCCAACTCTCCAACCCCTGGGCAGTTTAACTAGCACAAATGCTTCAGTGGGCAAGACTTCAGGAGCAAGTTTTCTGATCCCTTCTGCCCTCGCTCACCGGCTTCCTTCGACTTTAACAGCTGTAGCAGCATCTTTTAAACACACAGTGGGGATTTAGATCAAAGTCCATGTTATCGCTGTCAAGCAGAGCCGTGTGCTGTCTGTGCAGTGTGTGGCCAGTGGACGGGGTGCAGCTTTGAGTTTTACTCCTCTACAGTCAGTCATACGTGTCACTTTGACTGGAGCTGCCCAGGGAAGAGCGCTGATATTCCCGCTATCTGTGAGACCGGCGAGACTTTCAGCTCAGCACCACCTGAAGACCTATTTAAAGACGAAAATCCTCGATTCTTCTTGGCTGCACGCAAAAATTTCAGAGCAGGCCTTTGAACTGCGTTTCATGTTTTTTATGTCTTCTTGCTTGCATCTGGGACTGGCAATAACTTTCATTTGTGAGGAATTTCTGATAACTATGCCTTAATGAAAGCATGGTAATGAGATGGAAATGAGCAATCCAACTATCAACTGTTTTTCATTTCAATTCTTAAGTGCCCTTGATTGAATTTCTTCCTATCCTAAAAAAAAAAACAAAAAAACAACTCACCTGATTTTAACACTTCACTAATAAACAAAATTTTAATTTACTTTTGCTAGTGTGTCTAGAATGATAATGTACAGTGGAGAAATGATTCAGATATAAGGGATAGATAGATAGATAGATAGATAGATAGATAGATAGATAGATAGATAGAGCCTTGCAAAAGTATTCAAACCCCTTCATTTTTTTCACTTTTTGTTATGTTGTAGCCTTATGTTAAACTTCTTTTTTTCCACATCACTCTACACTATATACACCACAATGACAAAGCAAATAACAGGTTTTTAACATCTTTGAAAATTTATTAAAGATAAAAAAACTTAAATGATTCCATTGCATAAGTTTTCATACCCTCGTCTGGGACGATTTTATTTTTGCTCAGTAGCATTCATTTTGCTTGTAAATGTTACCACACTTTGAGTGAAGTTAACCTGTGGCAAATTCAATTGAATGGGTATGATTTGGAAAGGCACATGTCTTAATAAAAGGTCTAACAGCTGAAAATGCATATTAGAGCAAAGACCAAGCCCTGAGGTAAAAAAAAAAAAAAAAAAAAAACTGCCTGCAGAGCTCAGAGACAGTATTGCATCAAACCACACATCTGGTGAGGAAAAAAAAAATTCTGCTGCATTGAAAGTTCACAGAAGCATGTAGCCTCTATTATCCATAATGGAATACATTTGTAACAACCAGGACTCTTCCTAGAGCTGGCCTCCTAGCCAAACTGAGCAATTAATGGACAATCACTTTGGTTAGAGTGGTCACCAAGAAGCTGATGGTCACTCTAGTTGAGCTCCATGATCATATGTGGAGACAGAAGAAACCTACAGAAGGACAAACATCACTGCAGCACTCCACCGATCTGGGCTTTATGCTGGTGTGGCCAGATGCAATCCTCTCCTCAGTGAAGACACATGCAAACACACTTGGAATTTGCAAAAAAGCACCTAAAGGACCCTCAGACTGTGAGAAACAAGATTCTCTGGTCCGATGAACCTCAATTCCATGCATCATGTTTGAAGGAAACCAGGCACTGCTCGTCACCTGTAGAGTACCATCCCAAAAGTAAAGTGTGCTGGTAGCAGCCTCATGCTGTGGGGCTGTTTTTCAGCAGCAGGGACTGAGGGACTCATCAGAGTAGAAGACAAGCTCAATGCACAAAATATTGAGATAGCTTTAATGAAAACCCAGTCCAGAGCATTCAGAACCTCAGACTGGGCAGAAGGCTCACCTTCTAACAGGACAATGACCCTAAACACGAGTGGCTTATAGACAACTCTGTGAATGTCCTTGAGTGGCCCAGCCACAGCCTGGCCTTGAACCCAATCAAATATTTCTGGAGAAACCTGAAAAAGTGCATCTGCCCCCACCCAAAAATGTTTGAGGCTGTAAAGGTGCTTCAGCTAAGTGCTGAGTTAAGGGTTTGAATACTTATGCAATGTACTTATTTCAGTTTTTTATTTTTTATAAATTTACAAAGTTGTGACAGTTCTGTTTTTGCTTTTCCATTATGGTGTATGGAGTGCAGACTGATGTGGAGAAAAAAAAGTAATTCAAAGCAGTTTAACATAAGGCTGCAACATAAAATTGTAAAAAAAAAGAAAAAAAAAAAAAAAAAAAAGAAAGAAAGTTTGAATACTTTCACAAGGCACTGTAATTTAGCAGTTCTGGTTACACAGATGATTAAATTAATGTTTCTTTTGAGGAAGTACTAAATGTCAGTTCAAGAATACCTTCAAAAGCTAATTGGTATTGAACATCATAATTTGAATTATCACAATAACAGTTAAGCTGACAGTACAGTTTAGTGTTCATGCATTTGGTACAATCAAAGAATAACAATGAAGCTAGCTAATTCAGCCCATTTTATGACCTGACAGGCATGTGGACAAAAACTACATTTCCCATAATTCTCTTCAGTTACATATACACATAATTTATAATTATTTCACTAGCTTTTGACAAGAAGTATATAAAAAAAGATAAGATATACTAAACTGTCCCATGCCAAATTTATTCCAGCCAAATATGACTTCTGAACTCGTAAGTAGGAACTTCTCAGGAGCTCTCGAAGGTTTCGCAGTCCTGTGCTAAGTGAAAATTACACAAGCTGTGTTCGAAACCGCTCCCTGTCCACTATATAGTGCACTATATCGGGTGTCAGCCATTTTGTAGTGCTCTGAGTGAACGACTTCATTCCCTACATTCGTTCACTACTTTTTACCCACAATGCATTCTGATTTCGAGTGTACAACCGATGTACACTCGCTTAAGCACTATTTCCCACAATCCAATGCGGAGAACCTACGCGCTGGAAGAGAGAGCGGGAGTGAGTGAGTTTGAATGAGAGATGCCATTTAATTTACAAAAATGATGATAATTTGGTGGATATTTAAAAATGTTCGTTGGTAGCCTATTCATTATGATGTCAAATTAATGGTCGCCACGGCCATTGTCATCTTATCTGAGTGCAAAACGCTGCTTGGGAGAGTTTCAAGATACTACAAACAATAAATACATAAAATTATGTGAGTTTATTTTTGTTGACAGTATTTTAATAGTATTTAATGATTATAAACATATAAGCATTACAAATCAAATTAATAATATACCATCAATGAAACCACAAAGCTGATTACAATATAAAGTCATTTTAAGCTCTATTGCTATTAATATTATTTTCTAAAATGAGGTACATGTAATATAAAAGTACATATGTGACGAAGATGTTTTTGCAACAGCCAAGTCTCACGCGCAGTGTACACGTCACCGTCCGAATCCGTTCACTTCATTTCATTCACTCCTTCTGATATAGTCCACTCAACTGCCATACACTCTATAGGGATTAGTGAACGAGTGAGTGATTTCGGACACAGCTATATACACCGCTGATGTCTCTTGCTAGCAATTGGGAATACATTGACACAGTGCAGTGAAAATATCCAAGTGAGATATGTCACATTTGAAAATGAAGTCAAGGATCTGAAGCATCTATGAAATGCTAATTGCCTGTAAAGAGAAAGGAAGACATCAACCAGGCATAACAAGCTAGCGCGGCAAGAGGAGCCAGTTTGCTAACAACTGTCTAATGAAAAAATCCAATATTTTATCACAGAAGCTTGAAAACCATGTACATTCTGTCTTTCCAAGGTGACTTTATTTTTAAATCTAGACACTTTGTTCATTACATTCATCATGTCAGTAGCCAAGCATTACAAATGATTACAGTTAAACTGAGGTACTCGTCTGCCTTTTTAAACCATCCTTGAAAGATTAAATGCACCATTGTTCGCTGTCTGGAACATTTTGAAAGCACGAGGTAAGTGGAGCAGCCTATGATATACTCACTAAACATTTAGGAAGTGTGTTCTGAGACTCGCTTTAGAGCACTACCAAGGGATTGTGGCAATGAAAACAATATAAGGTGGGAAATTATGTACTTTCAGAACAAAAAGACTGCACTGACTTCAACAAAAAAACAACAGCGGTGGCATATTGTTGTTCTCGCTTTAGCTCTGTTGAGTTTTATTTGATCTGAGTCAAGTATAAACGGCTCTCAGCTCTTCTGATTATAGAGATGTTGAAAAATCAGTCTGCGACACGTCTCGCGTTGCCTTTCAAAAACACACGAGGGGGTTCGCTGCTATGACAGCTCAGTGTTGCTATTGAAAGTAAATAAAGATTCTTTATTTGCTCAGAGATTCACTGGGTCAAACAGTCTAACCTAAAGCAGCAAGGACCTTCGTGAAGAAAGAGTTTATTGGTAACTGTTATTCGGAATCCCACCCAGGTAAATGTTTGCTGCAGATCTTTCAGGGGGTTCATATGTATATTTTATGAAGTAAATCATTAATGCCTTTTATTGAAACATCTGTATTATCTCTCTGCAAACTCTAATTAGGCAAAGCTGAGCCGAGTAAACCAAAATTAGCTTCCAGGTATTAGAACAGTAATCTCTCAAACCGCCAAGTTTTCTCTTTTTGCATGATACTGTTGCCAGAGTGGGTTGATTTTCATTAAAATGTGAACTGTGAGTGGGTGGACAAAATCTGGGCTGGTTTGCTATTTTAAAAAAATATTTAATAATATATTCCATTGCTTAAACCCTATGAAGCCTACTGCATCATTTCTGATACACAAATATTTAAGGCCTCTAATTTATCAACATGGTCAAATCTTTGCTGAAAAACCTGTTGCACGCAATCTGCTACATGCCTTCTGTCATCTGAATGATAGTTTATACTTTTTTTTTTAGCAAGTAGCAACCTTTTAGTTGTGGTACACGTCTTTTTGCAGTGAAATCTTTACAGATTTTTTCTGAAGTATGTATCCATACTTTTTTTATAAAGAAAAATGTGTTAGTTGTTGTGACCCCACAATAAAAACTACAGATTATTGATCGTAAAAAATGAAGTATTTAAATATCATCTTACTGTGACATATTTTTTTGGGAGATATAGAGTGACAACTGATATTTCTATGCGTTTCAAATAAGTATGCATAAGTGGTCTGCTATACTTTTATAAAGTGCTCACTGATTTACATTACAAGCTATCAGAATTTCATCTTTTTGACCATCAGCATCTGCACCATTGTATATTTTTGCTCAGTTGTTCCTCTGAATAAAATTGAGGTGTTTTATTATTTCTTTTTCCTCTTCAAGCTCCATATTCTCAATATATTCTATATGTATTTGTATTTTTCTGATAATTATTTAATGTGTCTTAAGTTAACTGTATAGCTCAAATTTGAAAATAATGCCATGAATTTTATGTACTGTGTATAACCTAAACAGCCAGATGCATTTACACTTGGCTGAGTTGCATCTCTAACCACCTCTTTCATGACCAGATTGAGACTGTCTTGAATACATTTATACATCATTTGATGATTGGATAGCTGATCCTAAATGTGTAAATATGCTCACTGATGTCTCATTATGTCCCTAACCAATGATGCATAAACAGATACTATGTTAGGTTTTTCTGATGCCAAAATAATTGCATCTTTGTGTAAGTCTATAGTTCTCCTGTGAAGTATCTGGATGCAGTATAATTCATCATCATAGACATGAATATCTCTAAAAATATCCCCATATTGGTTTTCTATGAACCGTAGAGCATCTCAGTATAATAAAACCAACAAATTATGCCCTATATTCAGTGCCTTTACAGTATCTGTAATGAATTACAGTATGTGAATATGGTCTGTGTGTCTTATAATACCTGCTGCTCTTTTGACATGACCTGGTCATTGACCATTATGTCCCTCTCACTATGAGTACAGGCAAAGATTTTCTGACACTTACAGAACAGATTAACATTCAATTCAGTTTCACTATCGAGTACAGAGTACACATACAAGGACAATGAAACTGCCTACAGCTAGCACTTAAGTGCAAGTAGCAATGTATTATTTAAATAATATTGCCTAAAAATGCTGTCAGCAGCAAAATAGTGTTTGGAACAGATCTGCATCCCCTAAAGACTTAAGCAATGCCACACTAGCAAGAGTGCTGTTGTTTTGAATATCACAGTGTTTATGAGTGTAATGTCACTTTTTTATAACACGTCTCTATGGAAAACTTTACACTGATTAGTCAACCGTGGCATTCAGTATGTATGAACATAACAGTAATTTTCCAGACTGATTGTTTTGTAAATTGCTGGAAGTTAAGATTAAAGTAAAAATAAGTTACATTTCCCTCAACATTGTGCAGATAGTTTGATATTTCTTACCATGAAGTTGTCGCAGCTCAATCCCATTTGAATTTGTAAGCATTGCATGTGTTGGTGTTTTCATATGAATTTGTACAAAATGACTTGTGCGAAAATGTATAAAAAAAGCATATGATTTGTTAGTAAACCGTCACCCTGAGGCTCAACATCTAAATGTAACCCTCAGACCTTCATAGTGACATTTTAACTACAATTCATAAATTTTCATACTTGTCAGATTGTACAACTTCATAACAGTCCAAAATGTACGGATCGTCAAAATATATGGACTTCATCATGAAAGCCCATCCCTAAATTTAATTCTTAAGTCCATTGGTAACACATTAGTATGGGACCAATTCTCACTGTTAACTAGTTGCTTATTAGCATGGCTATTATTAACATATTGGCTGTATATTAGTACTTATAAAGCAAATATTCTGCATGACCATATTCTACATCCCTAATCCTACCCAATACCTAAACTTAACAACTATCTTACTATCTATTAATAAGCAGCAAATTAGGAGTTTATTGAGGCAAAAGTCGTGGGTTAATGGTTTGTTAATGGTGAGAGTTGGACCATAAAATAAAGTGTGACCAGTCCATTTGTGCAAATTCATAACAGATTGACCAAAATGTGTGAATTTACACTTTCAAGTAATGCTCATCTAATTAAATTTGAGGAGCAACTAAAACTTATTGTATAAATGGACATGCAGTTTTTCAGTTGTTTTGTTTCTGATTTGTTTTAAATTTTAAATTGTATTTACTGTTAAAACCCCAGATTTTTCACAAATCTCTAAATAAATAACTGCATTAATTCATTATTAAATAAATGTCTTATAAACGACTACAAAAAAAGTGGGAAAAAAGGGGAAAAAGCCAATAACTGTCCCACCCACATGCATTATAGAATAATAAAGGCACTAGCTTTCAGCTGTCCATTGACTTACATTAGTCCTTTTTGAAGTTTGTTCCTTCATTTTTCATCTCTAAGTAATCTCATTACCTCTTTAAAGTGTGTACATTATGATAGAGTTGGGCTTGAAGCATAACAAATGGTGTTGTCGCAGTAACAGTAGGTCAAAATTCATAATAAACAAAGAGAGCAGTCTTGCTTTTGAATCAGTGACAGCTTTACAAATAATAGTTGTGTTTGTTTACACTACCATTTTTTTTTCTACATGTGTTTATGTTCAGTTCTTTCCATCATAATTTCATTGCTCTTGTCAGCTAGAACATAAAGCAGTTTGCATGGCTTCTGGGATACATAAAGAATGTCACATAAATTGAAAGTAATGCGCAGCACTGTTGGGAAGCCGTTCATCATTGGATTCGTCATTGGAATGCTGAATGCTAATATAAGAGGCAGGACAAAGGCATTATCGTTTTCCTAGAAGATTAAAGCAGCGCCTCTTCAGAAAGTGAGCCATGGGCTCTCCAAGAGAGCATTATCGATCTCCAGAGTTGAGCTCGTCTGGTTCCTCTGTTCAGCTGAGGCGGCTCATCACAGGCTCATTCTTACCGGGGCTTCTGTCGCCTTGATGCTGGGTGCACAGGGATGGAGAGTCGGTAAAAAGCCTGGCATTTAGTATTCAGCATCAGCAGCGTTTGCCTGAAAGAGCAGGCAGCGGAGAGATGAGCCGGAATGGGATTGGATTATTTCAGAAGCATTTTTATGGCATAGAAATTGAATTTGCCTTGCCCAAGAGCTCATGAGACATTAGATGCAGGCAGTCATCAGCTGAATATTATTATGCGTTTAGAACAGAGACGGCTAATGGGAAGCTAGTGACTGCCAAAGGAAGAGCGCAAAACTGCACATAGCCAATTATCTCATTAAACTAGCCTGCTTATTAAAGCAGTATACGGGCAAAACCATGTGCGCTGGTGCCGTCTGCATTACACCTGATCACCTCTGTGCTTTCTGGATTTAGATCTGGGACTGGCTCCAAAGCTTCTTGTTTGTTCCTGCAAATATGTAAGGCAGGACATCTCATTCCAGATGGATTTTCACTAGTATAACAAGCCTTGATTCCACTCAATTACATACAGCAGACAAAAGATGGATCTGACACATGATTGAGAGCAAGTCTAAGATTATAGATGTAGACCAGAGGGTCAAGATTCGACTGGTTGGATTGTGTTTGTCCCTGCTGGAAGATCCTGGAACTACATAATTACGTGGGCAAAATATTGATTGACATTTAAATTTAGCTATGTATGTTCTGGATAAATTCTGAATATTTTTTTCTTAAAGAATTTATATTTATCAAGGATGCATCATATTGATCAAAAGTGACAGTAACAGCAATTATAATATTACAAAAGATTTATATTTCACATAAATCTGGTTGTTTTCATCAAAAAATCCTGAAAAAAGTGTCATCACAATGAACAACTTTATAATAATTCATAATTTATAATAAGGAATGTTTCTTGACATTGCTGAAATATCAGCTTTGCCATTACAGGAATAAATTATTAATTTAGAAAAATTATTTTACATAGCAATAATCTTTCACAATATAACTGTTTTACTGTATTTTTCATCAAATAAATGCAGCCTAGGTGAGCATAAGAGGCTTTAAAGAAATGTGTGTGTGTGATATTTATTTTTGCAGATGATGATGGAAGTTATTTGTGTATACACAAGTGTGTGTGTGTGTATTCATCTTAACTTTAGTTTATTTTTGTTAAGATTTTATTATTTATTTATTCACCTAATATTTTTTATTTTATTCCAGCTTTATTTCAAGTAACAAAATCTTTAATATTTTTAGTTAATAATAACCCTGATAGCAAGATATATATAAAAATAAATAAATGTTCAAGGTATACAGTATGTAATCATATTAGACATGCTATCTACACACATAAATGAATGCGGTTAGAATATACAACAATGCTTGGAAATGTTAATTCTGAAAATCATTTGCCACAGAGGCCAATCGCTTTGATATTTTGTCATCTAATGCTTTAATATTCAGATGTTTTAAATGTGACTTAAGTGTCCAAATACTTCAGGCCACTGTATGCAATTTACAATGTGGAACTTATATATATATATATATATATCTTTCATTCCATAGCCCTGGAAGCATTAGCAATGAAGCATCAAAGTGTCTTTTGATTATGGTTAAGATCAGCAAGGAAATGTAGGTCATTTACAATAACTGCAAACCCATAGTTTTGCTTTTGGGTCTTTTTTGGTCTAAATGGAGCATTAGCAGACGTTCTTTGGCTCTTGCATGGCAGGTTAAGCAGATGCCTGCTTTTTTAGATGAAGTGTGACAGAACCTGAGCAAAAGGTAGGAGCTGATTTGATCTGAGGCTTTATGAGACTCTTGGGGCTGAATCTACTCTGCCAATTCCAGTAACAGGCCTCCCGTATGACCACTATCACAGATGTGCCAGGGTCCACAGGGTATCATGGGTAATTGTAAGTGAAATAGAGCAAGCTGGCTTCATGATGGAGTAGCCCTCGACTCTACCGCGTGTGAGATAGAGTTTAGAGATGGAATGCTGAAGGAAGAAAGGAACAATTCTCTTGATTTAAGTTATTAAAGCTGAAAGGTATGTGGGACAACAGTCCAAAACATTTGTCATTTGTGGTCTGTCTCGAATTCACATTGTACAAGACAACTTACTGTGAGAAACAGGTAATTCATCAATCTAAAGATTTTCAAATGATGTCACACACACCATGTAACATGGATGTCAACATACAATTCCTTTAAAGGATTAATAAATATAAATTATATTTATATAAAAATATAAATTATGTAGTTGTTTAGTCA